>KN837452.1:1933-20165 GCA_000827215.1 Sphaerobolus stellatus SS14 | reverse complement strand
GAGAAGTGTGAATGAGGCTTCAAGTCATCGGAAGCTTTGACACTACAGAAAGAGGGTGAGCAAGAGGTCGAGCGAAAAGGATGAGGTGATTTGGGGGGATGGAGTTGACGGATGGGCTCGGAAAAGTGTGAATGAGGCTCTGGAGTCGTCGGAAGCTTAGACACTACAGAAAGAAGGTAAGCAATGGGTCAAGCGAAAATGATGAGGTGCTTTTGGGAGATGGAGCCTAGAGATGAGGTTGTAAAATATAGACTGATAAGGAATTAGCTTATCAGAGCGAGTTGACAAACGTTAGGTCATGCGAGCTAAAAGCTTTATTGCTGGGAAGGTGATACAGCGTGAACTTGGGGAGAATAAACTGATCTGTCACAGGTCGGGCTATATGGAAATACCTAAATAACCTCAGCATAAGGACATGGACGAAAACGGCCTATTAGGTACATTGCATGGCAGGGAGAGTATGTACCTTTTAGGCTACGGATAGAGGGTAGCCTGGCCTGGATTTGCGTGGTGTATCACGGTGCTGATGCGGCTTGACACCGGCGCTGCGCCCCGGCAACACTAGCTGGAACTGGGTGCAAGCAGGCACAACTCTCCCTGTAGGCTCTGCGCTTGTCATTTGAGGCGGTAAGCGTCCCGTAGATCCCTCGGAACGTCCATACGAGCCTTTAGAATCGCTTAACAAACGATTTCACGAATGGGACGAGAAATATATAGGAGATTTAAGTGCTACTGGCGTACAAATAATTGGGCAGGAAGTGAGAATTATTATGTCATAAAAGTTTAGGTGAGTACCGAAGTAATTACACTTGAATCCTTGAAACTATGAGCAAAAATCTACAGAGAGAACTTGCCAGATGTTGCCAGATAGAAAGACAGAGCACCTGCATCATTCCAGATTAAACGGGATCCCACTAATCTTCTTGATCAATGACATAGGACTGCTCTACCCAGTGCCATTTTGTAACCATTTTGAAACCATCAAAATGTTCTCCAAATTGAATGTGAGTCTTTCAGGGTGGTAAGCTTGTGAGACATGCAGTATGATCAGAAGAGGCAAAAGGATTATGAACAGAGCAATTGCCCCGAACAAGTTTAATTTGTTGGCCGACAATTGCTTCTTGTAAAGGGTCACATATGCATCCACAGTAACGTTGTCATAGGTGATCGTGGCAGTATCACCTCCGGCGGAACGGAAACCCTCAGCAAGTCCTTTGGCAGCAGATTGCATAAATTTGTCCATATTACTGGCAATTGTCTTGGTGTCTGCAGGTTTTATGGCAGTGTCCTTTGACCAGTCCACCTCAGGGCGCTCCATGAACAACGTCGTTGCTGCAAAATTTATGATATTGATGCCTTGGACAGGATCGGCTTCCGCAATAGGTTGGAATAATCCTAAGGAAAAGAGAAGATTGACCGCACTTTGGCTGATACTTTCAACCGGTGTGTCCGTGCCGTTTCGGACGTTGAGGGAGAGACCACTAATTTCAACGATACCTCCGAAGCGAGTAGGATTCGGTTCGCACACCAGAACCGTAGTGAGTGGTGCCAACACAAAACGGTGATCCTCATGCACCAAATCAACAGCAGAGGCTTTTATTTTTCCTCCATTGTTGAAGGTTGGAAGGCCACCAAGGTCAATTGCATATGATTTGTTCTCAGTCGTCTGGAATGTAGCATTTCCGCCAAGGAACATATACGCCGATTTTGGAGGCAAATTACCATTCACGGGAAGGGGGACTAGGGGGAAAATGGCCGATCCATCTAGTACATGTCAGAATGATACAAAGTACTCTGTTTGACCGAAAGTTAACTTACCTTCTGTATCACTAGTAGTCGGTTCACTGAAGTTAATAAAATTACCCATCCACTCTAGGCCACCAGCAATGATAGTTCCGGCACTGAACTCGGGCTTCTCCCAGTGACAGTTGTGCATGAATGTGACAATATCGCTATTATATTTTCCTTCAAAGAAAAAGTCGTCGGAGTCCCTCGGAATGGGCCAGGAAGTAATCACGTTGTGTGGAAAACCATAGCCATACAATTGGTCATCCACTTGTTCCATGTTCACAATAAGAGTAGTGCGGTGAAGAGACAGCAACACTGTCGCTCTCATTGCGTCTGCAGTTCCTTCATTTGCATCATTATCCAATGAGAGATTTTGTAAGAAAACCCCGATATGTAGGTCTTCCCGACCAGTATACGGTGCTACTGCTGCTGTCACAGCACCGGGTGCCACGAGCTTCAACAGCAGCATTCCCAAGGATGCCAGAAAAGCAATCCGGAATGATTTTGTCGAAGATTTGCTTTTAAGGCAGTATAACAAGCGATCCTTATTCCCAGATAATGGAGAGGACACCTTAGCGCCGGGATCTTGTGGTACCAAAGTCTTCGGATGCTCTGCGGAAAGAATACGTGCAGACCATTCCTTGACCAATGTCTCCATGACGATGACTCCGCCAAAGGCTGTGGCAACGGTATGCCAAATGTTGTTGATTAGGGACCAGACGCCTGCGATTCCCGCAGAAATGTACTCCTGGAGTTCAACGTTGGTCGTGTCGAGGTCCTTTGGACGCTTGGAACTACCGTCGAGGGGAATGTTCCCCATCTTCAAGCAAATAAATGCGAAGGTAAAGAACGCTGCTTCCAACGCCACGAACGTTGCGAGTCCCAGTAAGCTTTTCCATCTGTTAGATTCTTGCAAGCCTTGTGTGATTCGTCGGGGGAGCCGAAATGGTAGAGTGGCCTTGAAGCCATCTTTATGAATGAGTGTAGGAGTTGATTGGTTGTGGGACATTGGGTTATCCATATCCATAGCGAATACTTAAGGAGTGAATGAATGAAAGGAAGATTAGAGGAGGTCTCTGGTGGAGTTTTGTTGACACGGCAATATATAGTATTCGTGGAAAGGGTGGTAGCCATGAATAAATGTTGCGTTCAGGTAGCTCTAGAGTGGACTGGATGCTTCACGATCGGCAGCGGTATTACCAGATAGACGTCCATTTGAGGTATGAGTTACTGTGTGAGCCATGGCATCGGGAGCGGGGTAACAGTGATCATTCTCCGCCCATTGTTCAGTCCAGGGTCAGGGCCATGAGTTTCAATTGCCAAATATGACCCACCGATGTGCAGGTGTAACGTGCGCATCAAGTCTATTAAATTAGTTATAGCCTTTTATACATTTAGCAAACTCTATACCCATGGTAATAAATTACCAATGTTACCCCATCCGATCTGGTCGGACCCACCTGAACCTGCACATTAGAGTCAAATCTTGAAGAATCCATAATTCAAACTGACGCGGCAGATTTGAGGAAAGAGTGAACATATCTAGTATTAAGGCACCTTCGGAAAGAATATTAACTCGAAGTATGATGAAGTTCATCCGCGATGAGTGATCTTCGCTCGAACATATAGATGATCTAGGTAATCAGTGCCCTTTGTCATTGAGATATCGGGAAAAGGGAGAGGACGGAGATTAGGTTTCCGAGCGCCTAGTCGCTGTCAGGTATGTCATACCGACCCCTGTCGGCAGTTAAGATATAACGCAGAGCGACTGCAGCAAAGTATGCAGAAAGATTAAAGAAGAATGATAACCGAGAGTGGTTCCTATAAGGTGTCATTTTTTTGTTTGATGATGCTGAATAAGATGACCGCGGGTCCTTGCTGGTGCCTGGAGGCAAAGGCGAGCTTCGTTGTCGGGAATAAGCAGTCACCGAGCGTGTCTTCAATTCCTTCCAAGTATAGCCAAAGATACTCCACACCGCAATAGACATCTCACCAAGCAGGCAGGACCTCCTTTAATTGGCTTTGGACATTTCGGAACGCTTAGGACTCGGCACCGTCTCGGTCAAAACCGTTTTTACAGTAGCCGTAGACACAGACCTCCACCGGACCGTCGAGGGGTTTAACCACCTTCCGTACAGTACGGCTGACGGCTGTACAGGGTACTTGCCCTCTGTTACTAGGCAAAACACCTCCAAATACGTAGTTACGGTAGTCATAATTACGGTCATTAACCATATCGTCGTGGTCATTGATCACTCCCTGTACGGTACAGTTACGAGGAATCACTGTATAAGCAGTACAGGCATATATAGACAGTAATATGCGCCCTATTTGCAAATTGACTGACTCTGCATCATGAAAGCAGTCAAACAGCGCTTGTTTTTTCGTAGCAGCTTGGTACACTACAGTATCTAGCAACCCTCTACGAAAATAATAATGTCCTCTACAGAAATAATTCATCACTATGTTTGTTATTGTTTTGCTCAGCAGTTTATAGGAGTTTTCAAAGTTTGTCAGGCTGAGGTTGGGAATGAGGACTGGTGGTAGGGTTAGCCAACCCAACTTTGACTAATGCTTACATAAGAAAAGTTCGAATTTCAAATTTTTCAAGGTTAAATAAATTTACGCAAGTAAATTAGGGGAAGTGCCAAGAAAGCAAAAAAACTGCTGCCACTGACGCAAAATCCTTTCATCCTATCTGTTCTCCCGCTGCCACTGTCCGTAGACCTCCCCCGAGCCGCTCATAGCCTCACTAGGTATGCGCTCGTCGCTATTGAGGACTCGTGCGCCGCTAACGCATCTCTCCTTTTTTTCTAATTAGTTTTTAATTTTTTTTAAAAATTCTTTAGATGGAGGCAGCAAAAATATTTTCGGGGCAAAGTCACCTTGACCTGCCCTTAAGTGAAAATATTCACATTTTCTTCTTTTTAAGAAAATTTTTTTTAGGTCACTTAGGGACAGTTCAATTTCACTTTGCCTTGAGGGGTTTTGACTTTGTAGCAAAGGCACGGCACAAGTTAGTTTTGGCCTGTGCAGCTCCTGTTTCCAGTTAAATTAAGACACCTTTATTTTCCTTACACTTGACAGATTCATATTCAGCTGTCACTAGTTCTGAAGTGCCTGTGTCAGCAACTCACACAACTCTTCAGCTCAATGGAACTTTTGGAGGAAAATTCATCCAGATTTTCATTTGCAGAGTCAGAAGATGTGAAGTTCTCTTAGTGTATACTTTTCTGTTTATTATAAGCTCCCTTAATATTCCTGTTCAGAGTCATGAACAGGAGGCATGGTATACAAAATCTTCAATGAGCTCAGGTGGTGACAGCTCTTTCCTCAAGCATGCTCACACATTTAACCTTATGACCCTTATGATCATTCACCACTCAAAATTGACTGTCACCTTGCAGAATTGAAGATGGGGGATTGATTAGTCTTATCTTTGTGCTATAATGTACCTGGGGGAGTGATAAGTCTACTAATCTTAGGACCTTTTGTAAATAGGCTAAAAATTCTTATTAGGCCTTTCCATGGTATCTTCCTCTTTTGAAAAAGGCAAAATAGCTCCCACACCCATTGCAGTGGTTCCCTGACCTCCTCACCCTGAATGGGAGTTGGTCTGAAATTCCCTGACTAGAGAATGACCATTTACTGTATGTTGGGAGTGTACCATTTGTGAAAATGGCAAGCCAATTGAGGGAAAATCCTTGAAGAGACATGAACAGAGCTATGCAATGGATCAGAAAAAGCTAAGTGGTATAAATGAAGTTTGGTGAGGAGGGACTTCTTCATCTGCATCTCATTCCACCCTATCTAGTTCCTACTCTCCACAGTTGTCTGGTCAAAGGTACTTTGGCATCATTACTCTGGGAGGTTTGAGGCAGGTTGGACGGTGAACATCAGCCTGTTCATGTTAATTCACCTGGTGTCACAGGGGATTAGGACTCTGCAGGGATGGAATTCAATGGAATACAGGGAGATAATCATGACAGAGCAGTGCAGAACCTTGACCAGCAGTTATACCACTTTCTATTGGATGATGGAGCCATCAACATGACTTCCAATAATGATTAAGCAGAACATGATGAAGTTAATGTTGAGCCACCAAGATTGGGTATGTTTCAGTCTTCCTGTCCCTATCAGTGGGTGAATGGAGTAACAGATTCAGGGAGCCCTTCCCCGGTGGGGAAGGGTTCTATGTGAACATATGAAATTTTTTTTTTTTGGATAGGTGTTAATGAGCTGAATAAACCTGCTTCATTTGGAAGGCTGAATTCATATAGATTGAATTTGAGAATTGAAATATATTTTATCTAATAGTGAAAACAGGTCAGTTCAGGCTGGGTTTTGTGAGAACCTAGGGCTAGTAAACCCTAACTTATGTAAGCAGCTTATGTTAGTGAGCATGAATATGCTCTATTAAAATTCAAGGCAGATAATGAAAGTCCAAAGACAGTGATATATTGATATTGATTACTTATTGTTAATTCAACAATAGAAATACTTTTCACACATTGTAACACAAATGTTGTGCAAGTGCAAGCTTTGGAAGCTAGCAAGTGAAAAGTAGGTTAGTGAAACTTGAGCCTAGGTTGAGATTGCAAGCAAGGATAGCAAAACTCGAAACTTGAGTCAAGTCTGAGTTAAGCAAGCAAACAAGTGATGTCTAGTGAAACTTGAGTCAAGTGCAAGTTATACATGCAAGTCAAAAGTCAAGTGAAGCAAAAGTCAAGTCTATGTTGAGTGTGACCAGTAAGGATGTCAAAACTAGCAAAACTGGAGTCTAATATGAGGTTGGGATGTAATGCAGTAAGAAGTCAATTTGATGTGAAACTCAGAGCTGACTTGAGTTTCGCATTAAAGCTGACAAAGACTTTGATGTGAAACTCAGAGTCAACTTGAGTTTTGCATCAAAGCTGACAAAGACTTGGGAAACTCAAACAAGCATGTCATGTCCAGTGAAACTTGAGGCTAATGCAAGTTTTGCAAGGATGCAAGTGAGAGGACAAGGCTAGCAAAACTCGAAACTCCAGTAGTGAACGAGTCAAGTCCTATCCATATTACTAGCAGAATTGGGTGCCCCATTCTGAGTTCCTTTGCCAGGGAACAACTGCTAGGCCAATCAGGCTAATTCCACTATGGATGGGTAGGTTTTGGCAAGCAGACCAGGATCACATATATTTGGAAGTGCAGGTTCCTAGTGTGAGCTAACCCTGCCTATAGCCTCATACACTTTTTAATGCATGGTGTCGAGATGTACACGTTGGAAAATAGGTGCTGGGGTAGCAACGGTAGGAGGAATGAAAACATGTTGTGTATTTCGAAGCTGACATTCGTGGCAAGTCTTAACGAACCAGGCAATGCTTCAGTCGAGTCCTGGCCACCAGAAGTGATCTGTGAGGTGTTTTCGAGTGGAAAATGCCTGTTTATGGCCGAGTTGGTCGTGTGCTTGATATATAAGTGAGAGACGCTTCTTGAAATCGATGATGACCAGTTGGTGCATCCCTGAAGCGTTCCTACGCCATAATTTTCCATCCTTAACGAAAAAGCGCATGGCCTGCTTGATAAAGTGCTTCAAATCCTTTTCTTCGAGTCCCGGGGGTTTCGTTGTTGTAGAGAGAAAATTGAAAAATAGCGGTAGAAGATTATTCAGCTTGATGTCTTGAGCATTGCGAGGAATTTCAACATCTTGAGGTGGCGGTGATGTGAGAGAAAAATTAATAAAATTTGGTGAGTGCGTCGAAGTTGTGACAAAAAAAACTTCTTGGTGTTAAAAGAGGTCTTCTTCGTCCATTTCCATCGTTATTAATCCATGTATTCACCCAAACACCCAATCCTAAAACTTCATCGACCCATCCATCATCCTTCTCCTCTATATCTCCCTCCACGCTCCTTCTCCTTGATAATCCATCCGGCCCTGCATGATCCTTTCCTGGTACGTGAACTAGCTTAAAGGAAAATAATATAATAGCCGCAATCCAGCGGTTCATGGTGTTGTTAGGCTGGATGTCGGGATTATTGAGCATCCCACCAATATACTTTGCGTCTACCTCGAGATTAAAAGAAGGTAAGCCAATTAGAAAAATCCGTAGAGCTCTTAGTGCTCTATAAACTCCGTAAAGCTCAATTTTGGCTTGAGAATAACGAGATTCGTGTTCGTTTCATGCGATTGATCCGTATCTTGAGGGCCTTCTCCGATTTTGCTCATCAAGCTGATAAACAATCCATCTGACGGCAATATTTGAAGAGTCTATTGCAACAATGATACGCCTTCCGCATGCGTAATCGAGTGGTACCAGACCTGGCGCCGTAGTAACTTTGCTCTTAAGTGCGTCCATAGCAGCTTGTTGCTTTTCTTCCCACATAAATGCAGCATTTTGCCTGGTAAGAGCGACTAGAGGGCAAGCAATTTCAGCAAATCTTTTGATGAAAATTTGGACGACACCACAAGTCCCAAGAAATCCGCGAACTTCAGAGGTATTTTGAGAAGCTGGCCAATTGACAATTTTTGACACTCGAGTGTGATCCGGTATGCATCCTTCGAAATTGCAAATGTGGCTGACGATATTGACTTCTGGTGTACCGATAAAAACTTTGTGTGCAGAAAATGTTCCTCCTGCATGTTTGATGCGATGGAAAATACGATTTACGTCTTGAAGATGCTCCCACACAAATCTTCTGATGCCGGGATTTTCTGGGATTGTCTCGTAGGTGGCATCTTTTAACTCGTAGCGAGTCTTCGGTCCTAAAATAGGAATATCATCAATAAAAGGAGGTACAATGTCGATTTCATCTTGTAGAATAAACGTAACATGGCCTTGAAATATTGCAACCGAATTAGCCCATCCCATAGGTAGGCATGTGAGTCGGTGTGGTCCTAAAGGAGTCTGAAAAGTTGTTAAATCCCGGGATTGATCTGCCAGGCGTGCATGATCATAACCGACGTATAGACCTCCCATGGAATAAATCGAACGGCCTGCACAATGTTCAGCATAGGGCTCGATATTCGGCGGTAATCCAGCATCCTTGACAGTAACAGCATTGAGTGGCTGAAGGTCATGAATGATCCTGAATTTTCCGTCCTTTTTCGCTACACAAAACCAACGAGAGCGGTATGAAGAGCTTGAAGGTTCGTAAACACCACTTGCTATCTTCTTCTTGATGAATTGAATCACTTGTTCTTGTAGTCCTGGCGGGATAGGGATTCCTTTTTGGGCCCAGGGCTCATGTTCAACTGTAGGAATGACGATTGGCTCAAAATAGTCATCTCGGAAGGTACCGCGTTCGGAATCATCCCATGCCAAGGCCTCCTCATTATTCTTCAAAATTTGAAAGGATAATTTGAGCTCTTCTTCAGTAAGAAATTCCCTGTCTACCTTGATCTCATACCAGTGTTTCCTAGTTAATCGTGATCCGAAATCCTCTATAGGCAGTGGATTTGGGGAGAGGGGCGGGAGAGATGTCAGTGGATCTTCTGGGAAGTGTCGCTTTGGTACCGCTTCTTCTGGCATTGTTGTCGGGACCGGTCTGACCTTCCTATCAACAGGCTTGTATTTGAGTCCTAGAGCTGAGGGTGTGAAATCGTAAGTCTCTCTAAAATAGCGGCCAGCAAATGGCGAATGGACTGATGTGAGTGCCGGAGTCAGCAATTCTGGGTTTAAACCATTCGTGATATTTGAGGCTACGAGTGGGGTTAGTACTGTCTGTGTGCCTGTAAACATAGATAAGGAGGTGGCTGTCAGGGCTGCTCCGGTGATCATTTGTGTCAAAAGGAGGTTGCAGGACGGCCCTGAGGTATGCACTCTAGCCACGTAAGGCCGCATAGGCACGCGCAGCCTATATGCAGGTCTCAAAGGGTCTTGCATTATTAGCGTGTTGCCTATGTTTTCAGTATCAGCCCTGGCTGCCAACTGGAAGGGTCGCCCTAGTAAGAGCCGGTACGGAGCGTCCTTGATAATCCAAGCATGTACATAAATTGACATTCCACCAATAACAAGTTCGAGGTTTTCTATGATGCTGAAAGTTGCTTTTGATCCTCCGTTAGCATCTGTCATAGAAAGTTGCATGTCTGTGCTGAAGGGTAGGCCTAATTCTCTTGCTGCCACATCACTGATGCATACAAGCTCTGCACCAGGATCATAAATGCCTATTTCCGCATGTTTCCCCTGGATCTTAACATCTAACTCCCGGATAGAAGCTGTATGCGGTGTCGTTGATTGCGTGAATAAAGATGTAGCTGTTTGCTCGGATTCCATTGGTACAGTATTCGCCGAATATCCTGGAATGCAATTAACTTTGCACCCATCCACAAAGTGCTTACGAAGATCTGGTGAGACTGCAAGGAGCTCTCGTTGCGTAATAGTAATGGGCGTGTCTAACATCTTGTCGAAAACTGCTTGTGCGGCTTTGGTATCTTCTATTTTTGACTGGTATTGGTATTGCGGGGCTTTCTTTTCGCTGGGCTGAACAGAAGTACTTGGGGTAGGGCTGCCTGTGGGTGCTGACATTAATGGTGATGCTTTCCTAGCTGTCTGGGCCACAAATGTATTGGCTGAGTCGTCTGGGATTTCTTCAATGAAACTGGAAGTCATGGCGATTGGACTCTTGATAGGGTCAATGCTTAGAACAAAACTCTGGACCTGTGCCTGAGTCATCGTTCCCGGCATTGCTGATATGCGTGCCTCAGCCTGATCTATTACGAACCTTATACCCTGAGGATGGGAAGAAATACAATCCCCATTTGGCCATCTCCAGTAGCCTTCGCTGCTGAGTGAAATTTTCTTGAGTCAAAGGTATTCTTGAGCGATAGGGCATTGCTGAGTTTGATGGATATTGATGGGATCCTTGCAGAACATGCAGGGGGCGTTGACTGTTGACATCGCCATAAGGTTAGCACTGATAAACAGTTTTCGCAGAATCGACTGAATCTTAGCATAGGTTGCTGGATATTCTTGATCTCGAACTGTGAGAGATTTGATGCATAGGAGTAGATCATCTATATTGCTTGAGGATGGGGGGTCTGAGGGAGTGGTGGGGAAAGTGACTTTCCGGGTGAGGACGTCAAGTGCTCCTCCTTGGGGCTTTGATTCTGACTCTGGCAGTGTGAATCCCTCAGGAAGATTTCTGTCAAAGGCATCGATGTCGAATAAGTACTTCCCTGCTTCGAATACATCTGTTCATTTATAAGCTTTGCTGCGTGGGTGATCTGGTCGAGTGGTCGTTAATTGCTGCTCGAGCGTTCGCTGTGTGTTCTCGTGGAGGCTGAACCAATAATAGTGATCTCGCTCATCCTCTGTAATGGTCTGCTCCTTAATTAAATAGTGTGTGATGGCCTGAAATCCGCGCTGATAGGCTCGAAGTTCGGTATCAGTCTTGATCGGGACAGCAGAGTGATTTCGTGTATACTGGATAAGTGACTGTCGCGTATATTTCTTCTCCTTAAATGCTCCTTCGAATGCTTCTTCAATTGCTGCTTTGAATACGGCCCAATCAAGCTCTGCATAACCTTCAAATGTCTTGAAAACATCCCTTTGTCCACGAGATAGGTACCTAAAAATAAAGGCTACTTTTTCCGTGTCTGGAAGCTGTGCATCGTCCGCACAGTTCTCGAAAAGTTCCAAAAAGTCCGCGATGTCATCTTCGCTTCCATCAAAGGTCTTTGGTGCACGATTCGAACCTGGTGCAGGCATAGCTGCGCATTCGGTGGCCAGAGTGGTCATTCTGTGTGCGGGAATAATAGAAGGTGAGCCGGGGAAGGTGTTGATTGGGGATGATGGGTCGGAAGGGAAGGGTGTTTCTAAATTTGAATTCTGGCTTGTAGATGGAAGGCTAGAGGGCGTTTCGAGTGTAGGTGATGGTGATCGTGTCGGTGAATTATACCGGGAGTCTGGTAAATTGTCTTCTGCTACGAAGGAAGGGAACTGGAGTGCTGGGCTGGGATTGAGTTGATAGGATGGGATAGCGTGTCTAGTAATCGTGAAATCTGTTGGGTAAGACTGGGTTGAGCGTGCAGGACTCGGTGAACGAGTGCGTTGGCTGGGGCTGGGGCTACGAGAAGGTGTGAGATCTGGAATATATGGGAGGGCTTCGGGCTCGTGGATTGAAGAGGGACCAGCTGCGGGACGGGCCGACTGAGTTTCTTCGATTGGCAGCAGGATGATAGATTGTCGCAGGGGAGATGGGCTAGCTATGGTTCTTTTTCTGATAAGTGTCTTCTTGGAAATCTTGGCTATTGAAGATGCTGTTACTGCCAATGGAGGTTGGCTACGGGAGCGGAGATTTCGACCAGTAGAGGCGGCTACGGCGGCCTTGGCTTTATCTGTCCGTGCAATGGTGCTGTTTAAACTCTGGAAATATAAATGCTGCTAAAACAGTGATTACACTGCCGTGAAAGTCTCGAAGGTGGTTATGCCAATGGATGTAGGGGATTTTCGAAGGAAAAAGAAAGGTATAAAGGGAGATTTGTGGAACACACCGAAAAATAAAAGAGACTTTTAATCTCAGTGTGGAGAACGTTGCGTAGGGCTCCAATATGTAAGTGCTGACAGTCTCTGTGCAGGGCACGAGTCCTGTGAACACTGGGATAAAAATAAGAGGGAGTCGAAGTCGACACGAGGAGAGCAAGAGAGAGAAATCAAAAGACTTTTAGTAGCTCGCACTGTAGAATAGGAGGAAAACAAGATAATCATTTGAGAACAAACATACACGGTTTATATAGATTTCAAGACGACAGAAATAGAAATGAAAGGTAATAGTCAGAGCATAATGTCTACAAAGGAATCAAAGATGTCATAAAAGGGGCTATAACAACATACTTTAGGTAAGAAATTGCTTATGGATTGGTAAGTTTGTGTGATTTAGTCAAATGATAAGTAAAGCGAAACATAAAGGAATCAAGAGGGAGGAACATCGGGGAGGCATACAAAGGAGAAGGGAAGTCGGCGATGACACGTGTGTGTGAGGAAAGCGGAGGCAAAACAGAAATGGTATATCTTATCTATCTAATATTAGAATCGCAGTGCAGGGAGCTCGTCTCCCTTACAATGGTGAAGGAACCTTTGTTTCCTCTGTATTTCTCCTCTATGCCCCTAACAATGGGAACTCACACCTCCAGTAATAGCAGGTCCTGGATCCCTCACCAAAACCTACCCATTCATAGTAGAATTGGCCTGATTGCCCCAGTGGTTGATCGATGGTTAAGGAATCAGAATGGGATACCCAATTCTGCTAGTAATATGAATAGGTAATGATCCTTTTGAAGTCTTGGCAGATGTCATCCCTGCTTTGGACTTTGATTATATGTCTAACCCAGAGAATGGTGAATGTGCTATAGATCTTGGTATTTCTGCTAGTCCTGAGCCAGAACAGCCTATGGTAGGCTTGTGGAATCTCACAAATGTTGATGCTTTCTTTGCTCAAGCTGCCACGAACACTCCAAGCCTCTTTAATGATGGCACTCTTGCAGATTATGGTGCAGTATCTGCAGAATATCCCATTGATCATGCTGAAGTTATCCAGATGAGATATCACATGGCATACAATCTCATATTTGAGATTGTTTGTGGCAATATCCAATTCCCAGAGAACTCTGATGCATATGCTGCAAATGGTACATTCCATGCTTGTATTAATCAGATCATCAACCTATACACAGATGCCAAACAATCAAGTTATGGTGTCAGGGAGGAGTTACAAGCATCAATACAGACTGTTAGGGCACTCCTTCCAGTTGCAAAGCAAAAGGTGTGATCTCAAAATCCTATTCACCACATCTTACTAATATATTATTTATCAAGATGGCTGCATATGTCAATGTTAAAACAGTCATTTGGATCCCTTCCAGAATCTACTTTGCCTTCTGGATCAGACGTATGAAAGAGCTAAATTTTCTCTAGACAAGAGTCGCTAAACAGAGGCCATCAAATGCTTGCAATCTCACACTCCTTAATATGTATCTTATTAAAACTATTGTCACCAGCCCAAGTGATGATAGTTTTACAAGGTTTGTCTTACAAGATCTCAACTTCCAACCCAGTTCACAGCACTTTGGTATCTTCTTTCTTCCAACTCTTCATCGTCATACTCTTGCAGTTCATCAAATGGAGCAGGATGATGATTCTGTCATCTGACATGTCACCAGTACTCAAGGAAAATATAAACAGTGCCAAAATGATATTGATGAAGATCCTAGAAAAACCCAGGAGTATCCTCTTGGAACCCATCCATCATGGCATGAGATTACAGACATTCTTTACACCAATCCTACTCTCATTGTCAATATGAATTCATATCTCCAATTTTGCCAGTCTGAAAATGGTCAGATTCATGATATAGTTATTCAACTCCTTTGCAAATGGACACATAACTATACCCGCACTATCAACCCCATTTTTTTAACTGAACCTGAGAATTATCCACAAGGCATGACATTCCTAACTTTTGGACTGTCAACCAAATCCAGGATACATTCCATTCTCCAGCTTTCCTACCTCACAAGTCTCATTGGAAAGGTTTACCAGGTGGCTCCAAGCAGCTTTCATTTGGAGAAAGATTCAAATCTTTCTTTCCTCCACTTGAAGCAGACGTTCTAATAGGTTCTGTATGGCACCTTCTGAAGGGGATAGGTTATCTTAAAGGCTATCATACCTTTCTCAGCACTAAGTCTGAGCATGTCATCCTTTGTCTTTAAGATGGTCTGAAAGCTGCATTTGAACTCCTTGTATGTCTCCCAGACAAAAAAACAGGTATCAATAGCCAGCCATGGAGGTATCATCCAGAGAAAGGAGGTCCCAGCTTCATTGTCAATGCTAAAGCTTACAAGATTTGTGGCGTTGACCCTCCCAAAAAGAATACCAATATACCTCATCCAAGAGCTCTAGCAACACATACAAGGATTGAAGCTCTTCTCCTTGCAGATAACCTCAATATCTCCTTCAATGATGCTTCTAAACACATCAAGGGTAATAATTGCCTAGCTCAAAAACAGGATAGACATTCAGCAAAGCACAAGAATCAAAGAAAACCACCTCAAAAAATCCAAAGGAGCCAGGGGAGCAGTGCCAGTGAAAATCAAGAAATACAACCAGAACATTTGGAAGAGGATAGTGAAGAGGTGAATGGTGATTCCATTCAGGAGGAGGAGCAGGATTACAGTGAAGAAGGGTCTGATTACCTAAACATTGAGAGTGATGATAGTGAAGATGTCTAGTTAGGATATTGTAATCAATTTACTCAATAATATCACTACAGTCTCCTTTCAGAATATCTGAAATTAACACTTTATACACCCACTATATCACTCCAAAGTACTATCCATATTCAATTAGCATCATATTGAACTTTGATAAGTATTAAACAAATACCGCTTTTTCATCTTCTCCTCCCAATGCAATAAACTTGTGTATTTTATATCTCAAGAACTGGTCCGCCGTTTTTCTTCAAACATGGCTCAATCTTCAGAGAATTAGCAGGGCAACAACATATAGAAAATTCAGCCCGAAATATGTGCTTTCATTTGAGTTATGTAACTCCCCCAGGCTATAGAATCTTATGCCCAAGAAATGAAGAAGTCAGCTCTATCAATGCTGAGGTGATAGGAAGATTCTTGGAGAAGTCAGGACATATTTCAGTGTAGATACAGTGGAGATGCCCAGTGATGAGCCTTCCCCCTATCCAATTGGATTCATCAATAATCTGAATGTGTCTGGTCTTTCACTTCACAAATTGGAGCTCAAGGAAGGGTGCCCTATCATGTTGATGCAAAATTTATCACCCAGTGAGGGCCTATACAATAGTACAAGATTAATAGTGACACAGCTCATCAGGAAACCTGGTAATGGCGCTAATTTTTTCCATAGCACTATGGCAGATAGCCAACTCCTATTGAAATAATGAGCAGCTATGGCTCGCTATCGTCTCACTACTCTCTTGCTAATCCAGCCTCAGAAATCTGGTTAGGGTGCTTGATTTTCTCATAGCAGCCATTCGAGCTATGGCATCTAGCCAGCATCTATGGAAATAATGGGCAGCTATGACTCACTATTATCTTACTACTCAAACTCTGCCCTTTGAATAATAGTGAGCGACAGATTAGTGACTCATAATTTAACATTGTACCATTATCATCTTCACCACCACCCATCCCCACTTCATCAAACCCACTGTCTATTCGAGTTCTGAGTATACTACCCCACCTGATTAAGTATGATTTATCCTATAATCTCTTCTAAGGTTTCAACAGACCACCAAGTTTGACTGTAATCTGCCATGTATACTGGCTCCACACAACATTGTCGTCATCCTCCTTGAGCTGAGTTCACTCTCTGCTGCATGACCTAAGTTCTCTAATGCCACTGACACTTTAGAATGTAGATTATTAAGTTTATGGTTTCTGATCAGTCCCACCTAAAGCTACAGTTGCTTATGTGAGAATTGAGTATTCTGGTGTCGTTGTGCAGAGTTGGTAGCAGGTATGTTTACAAAAAAAAAAATTGTCTTGGTCATGGCTACTGACGAAAGGCTTGTTTCTATTCAGATCTAGTGGGGTAGATAGCTTCAAAGCTACCAGAACAACCTGAGTGGTGCTTGTAATATGAATGTCCGAGGGCAAGTCTTTCAGCTCATTCATTATATTTGAATTTCTGCTAACTCACTGTAGTGACATATTTATGTAGCTTAGAGGCAGATCCTTTTTCCTTTCACCTCCAGCATACATCTTGTAGTTACATATCTCATGTTATAGAGTTTAACAGCCCCTCTAGCTTTGCTCCTCTGCCCGAGTATCACTCTGAGTCTTATTTTTCTCTCAGACGATCGTTATCAGGCTTTGTAAGTGGCTAGCTTAGCTAGAAATATAAGTAGAGTGCCAATTGGCACCACTGCAGTATATTGCTAGTAGATAGAGAATATAGTTGGGCTTTATGATTACAAATTCTTATGGAGCTGGTACAAATAATAGATAATAAAGGAATATCTGTCTAGCGAGTGATATCAAGAATCTGTGCTCTAGAATCTCTATCGTATCTCTCTGTAGCACCTGCACCTTCTATCATATCAGGAAATTAGGTGGTGTCTAGTGACACTATGGAGACTATGGGCTCTATAATTCCTATATAGCCTATGTAGCATTTGGCAAGTTTCCTGATGCTGGGTGGTCATATTATTGAAGCATGTGTGATTGGTGGACAACATGCAGGTCATTTGGCACTTATTCCCTGGATTGTTCTTACTCATTCTGAGACTGAGATTTCTTTCACATTACACAGGAGACAATTTCCAGGGTGTGTTGCTTTTGCCATGAGTATCAACAAACCACAAGGACAATCTGTCAAGGTTACTGGAATTGACCTTCAGACTCCAGTTTTTACTCATGGCCAACTGTATGTTGCATTATCAAGAAGCACTTCAGCTGCAAGAGTCAAGGGTTTTTTCTCTAAGGATGTTTCTGAGTCTCCTAATATTGTATCTCCAGAAATTCTGCAGATTGAATATACATGTATATATACTGCACTTAAAGTGGATGAGATTGAGATCAAGCTTTTGTTGGCAAGATTCGGATTTTGCCAGGCATTTGTGAAGCAAACACAGGCTTGCTCATGTAGAATAAAGTACCTGAACTACAATATTTAACAGTTATAGAATCCCAGATTTTCTTAGACACAAGATGGAGAGCAGCAATCATAGCTAGATGCTGATTATAGCATTCCTTGAGACAGGTAAGTGTGTTGCTCCTTCCTGACACTCCTCAATAGCCCAATCTGTATCAGGACTAGAGAGGTCTTGTGAAAATGGACATGACTCTCACAAGACCCAGGTGCAAAGGGCTCAGTAAAGTGGGGTCCATATATTGCTGACATCAGGGTGATAAGCATTCTATAAAATTTTCCCTTTTACTAATCAAGACTGCAGTGAAACACATGAAATCCAAAGTTATATTCCCATGAAAGCTGACTTAAAAAGCAGTGAATTGAATGAGATGTATGTGCAATGCATAGTGAAGCACAGTGGTGGCAGTAAAGAGAAGGAGTCTGAGGGTGGGAATTACCAGGAATTACATTACATTCTCATGGTAACTTGTCTTCACTTGAATGGACAGAGTGGTGTAATAGAAAATCTTTGACTTCCTTTGATCTGTTAGTGGGACTAAATTATTGCAGCATTTTCACCTTTAGCCCGAGGGTAAAGCTGCAGAGACCAAGCAGCCTTTGCAATGTTGTGAGTGTGGAACAGAGGAGACCAATCCTGATCAGCTGTCAAGACCTGGGGCAAGCCTGACTTCAAGCCTACCTTTGGAGCTCACTTTGGCCCCACTTTGTTACCCCACTCACATTATTGTTTATCCTCTTGTTATACTTCTTGTTTACTTGCCTATCCACTTCTCTTGCACCTTTCACTAAGATCTTGTTATCCAAGTCTTGTTTGTTCATCCCTCCACACTTCACTTCATTAT
>KN837451.1:31031-60465 GCA_000827215.1 Sphaerobolus stellatus SS14 | reverse complement strand
GGAGACCGAGACCGACAATCACCTGTATAATAATCGTTAGCTGGGCTTTATTCTGCTTTATTATACTTACTTGCTGGAGGGATTCTTGTATGGTGTCAGAGACATCAGACCTTGGAAGATGAGAAAGTTGTGCCAAAGACTTTATCCGGCGAAGGCAGAGGTACTTGGTCTTGGCCTTTATGCATCTTTCGAACGGGTTACATTACCTCAGAACGATGATGAGCACCACGGAGAAGTTATGAGATCATATGGAAATCGTGGGTTCATTTCCGATATCGATATTTATACTCGACGAAAGCACAGCGATGTTTAAGGATAACTATAGAATATGAGTATTCTGATGGTGATCAATCCGACGAATATATGCTCATCATCAATCAAAGGCTTTCAACATTTGAAGCACTTTCTCTCGCACTCCATCTTCCGTCCTCGCGATGGAACCCATCTTGAATTACTCTTTTTAGCATACAAACAAACACGCAAAATGAAAACGTGCTTCAAGACGCTAGGCACAATATTATCCAGCTCTGCAGATTTTCCACTCTCACACTTTACCATCTCTTTCATTATTGGGTGTAGCGTCCGCCATTTCAAATTCCCGATATATATCATCATATCGTATGACGAGCAAAAATCTCAACAAATAAGAATATTAAGGTAGACTCACAAGGGTGGCATTGCCGAGTTGAAGTCGGAGGAGCGCAGGTTCTTCTGGCCGGTCTAGACTCAACATAAAATACAGGGATCACCAACCGCATATCTATTGTGCCCAAAAATTAGCATTATATGTCAATGCGGCTGATCTTTCACGACCGTTACGCCATTCGAGGTTAACAAAAATGGTTCAAAATGTTTTCCGAGCGGACATGTATCATTGAAGCGAGAGATGTTCCATTGTTGCGTCGAATGTTGAGCTCGAAATTCCACGAGCGGAATCGATTCCATCTGGCACATCCAACAGATGTCTTACCTCTCCCGTGAGATCTACGCCTGCCCATGCCTGGGCTGTAGCTGCCAACCGCCTAACACTTCCTTCGTCTACATATAACGCCTCCATTTTTCAAAGCTTCACCACATCTGAAAGGAAATCCCTTATCACTGACGGCGGAGTTATGGCGGTTTAAAATCAGTGCATTAATCCAATGCAAGGTCGAAGGTCGGAGTCACACAAATGATTAATGAATGAAGCTCTCCTGGCATCATGCCTCATCTTATGTTCGCTCCATCCCTCCTTCCTCAATTGTGTATCACAGAAAGTTGCCTTCCCTTGATTAGTACTTGAAACACCCTGTCAATTACACTCGTACTATTAAGAGACACCTAACTATACTTACCATGACACTTCTTCATCTTCTTCGTATCGCCGCTAGCACCGCAATTAAAACTTCTTTGCCATGGCCCAGCTTTGGCCGTCTTCAGATCCTCCTCCAGGTCCATCTCATCCCAAAATCCACCTTCCATATCCAATCTCAACTGGCATATGTCATTAGAATCTGAGGTAACCCAAATTCAAGATGGGACGATTTCGTTGTATGTATATCTTCCAAATAAATATATTTTCCGTCCCCGGATCGGAGAGCATTTTGGCGAGGGGTCGATATGTGGGGAAAGCGCATATAAAGACATGTTTCGAGGCGAAAGCTGCTGGGTCGAAGATATATGTGTCCGGGAAATATGAACATACATGGTCGATATTTTTTAAGCGCGTTGAACGTTGTAAAGGAGCATTGAAGCTGAATCCACAGAACACGATGAGACGGTTTAACTTAGGATTCTAGGAATTTAAAATAAATTACAAATCAGCTATAAGGGATGTAAATTATGTCGTGCAAGGAAACTCACATAGTCCCAGCCCATTCTGTATGGGCTCCCGGCGGATTTTCGTGAATGCGTTCTCTTCCATTTCTTCTCATCAAGATGGCAGCTCCACAAGTCGCTGTAAACATACATGTAATGGTTGCGCAAACTTTTCGCATCAGACTTGATAAGTTTAATATCTGGTTCTCCTCCCATAAAAAGAATCTTGCGGTTTTCATGATCGACCCAGCTCGAAGCTGCGCGCGGGAAAGCAGGGCACGAAGGATCGGGTTTCGACTGTAACGTACTGCTGAGGCGCCGCCAGGCCTTCGTCTGCAAGTCTAATTTCAGGAGAAGGTTGTTCCCGATCACAACATCCGCGTAAGCTTCGGTTTCCCATTTGAACGTGTAGCCTCCCTTCTCGAAATGGATGATGCAGGACGGGTCTGCTGAGCTTAGCTAATCGAGCAATATATGATTGGTCAGCGAACTGGTAATTTACTGAGGTGGAGTCTCCGTGATGAGTTACATTTGGGAATTTTCTTTTGTATCCCAAACCGTATTAGATACTGTGACAACGCGTGACGAGCACGCCTCGCACGGTGTCGACAAGGGCAGCATAGCCACACTTTCCACAAACCGGCCCCGGCACGATGCACAAGCCATCTTGCTTGCTTTTGTTAGCCACACTATTGTTGGTATTAGGTCCTTTTCCTACTTACTGTGGCCACGTCCCGGACACCGGTCTCTCTTGTACCGTTCCTGCTTCCTCCCACCTTCCCACTTGTTTCATCTCAAGTTTATCATTTCCCCACAATCTTTCACTTCGAGTCTAATCTTTTCGCACATCATTCCATTCCATAATGCCGCCAAGAAAACGAAAGTGCTTCGATAATCTGGTCGGCCTCTTAAATCCTATTCAACAGCACAATGTCGAGGGCCAGGCTCAAGTTCATCACACTGCGTTCTTTTCCAATGGTGCATCTAGCAGCCTCATCAACGTCAGTGTGCCTCCAAAGAAGCGGGGTCAAGTAGAACTGTCATCTTGTCCTTCAACAGAGACGATCCAACAGGCCAAGAAAGATGCCACCGACAGTGTTCATACGTCTAAGAGTGTACGTGATACGCTTCAAACGAAGTGCCACTTATCTTATTATGCTCCATTCTGTAGCAGGGTGCCTCTGCGTACTTAGAGCCTTTCAGGGAGCATGAAGCCGACTTTTTGAGTGGCTTCAATCGCCGTCAAGTACATCCAGACATCGGTTCACCATGTTCAATATGTTCTGATTCCAACAAGCCTGCACCTTTTCGATGTTCAGAATGCTTTTGCGCCTCATTATTATGTGAACTGTGCCTGATTGGGAGTGACAAACATATGCCATTCCATCGCACCGAAGTATGGAATGGTAAATTCTTCTCACAGGCACCTCTGGCTTCCCTTGGACATGTTATTAGCTTCCACAAGGGGTTGCTCCTTTGCCCTGAACGACCCAGAGATTGGAAGCCGACAAATCTTGCTGTCATAGATGTCAATGGTGTTCATGATGTGAAGATATGTTTTTGCTATTACCAATCAAGGCCGACAATCGTGCAACAACTCACGTATAGCCGATTATGGCCTGCAACTGTGGGATCGCCTTCAACAGCATTCACATTTGCTGTTTTGGAAGACTTTCACCACCACACATTAACTTCACGGAAATCTGCTCATGACTATTGGCAGACATTATGCCGAAAGGCTGTGTTGACACAAAACATATTGAAATTTAAGCACATGGTAATCACTGGTATTATGGCAGTTGTGTGTGAGCATGATTGCTTCCGTCCTGGAGGCCAAAACGATTTACAACTAGGAGAAAAGTAAGCGTTTTTATCTCAATGGTGATTACATTTCTGATTTATTTTCTCGTGTAGATTTGCCAATGCTGATTATGCACTTCATGGTGCATTGACTTGGTTACCTATTCCTGACAAAGTCACCCACACGTACGATATAGTCTGTCAATATAGCAAGAATATTCAGACGCGCTGGTCAAAACACTTTTTGAAAGATGTCCCATTACTTGATCGCCTAGTACACAGCATACCTAAAAAGCATATTGTTGGCCATAAAGAAGAATGTCAGATTCGATATTCTTGCAATTATTTGGAAGGCTTTGGGTGTGTGTATGGTGAAGGTATCGAGGCCATTTGGGCTGAAGATAATCAGCAAAGCAGCAGTCTTCAGGAAATGAATGCGGGCTCTCGCCATGAAGTTACCGAAGATAACCACATGGATTGGAATTCACGTAAAGTCCAACGATTGCGTGAGTTATTTCATGATTAATCTACTTTTCCTTCTTTTTTGTTAATTTTTGAGTTTTATCACGTACAACATTCCAGCAATTTATTCAAGGCCTTGAACATTATCAGGAGGCAGTGTGGACTTATGAGTCTAATACAGAAACAGCACCATCTGAACTTGTTGCTCAGTGGCGGCACATGGATACAAGCCCTTATGAGATTCACAAGGGTGTTTGGACTAGTGTTTATCAGACCCAGCACGAAAAAAGGTGTGTTGTATTAATTTATGAGCTTATCTCTATTAACATTGTAAATCGCCCCGACACAAGCCCAGATATACCAGAAATTGAATAATCAAGAAATTGCCAACGAAGGGACAGCGTTGTCATCCGAAGACGAAAGTGTACCCTTACATGGGCATGTCCGTCTGATACATACTGGGATTCAACTCCAGCAGGCTCAGTAAGTCTTTGTGTCCTTTTTGTCACCATGATGGTAATCTCACGCTCCTGGATAGGCGTGCTCTGATTTGCAAAGCTGAAGAAGCGAATGAAACTGGCAATCTTGATAAGCTGGAGGCAGCTCGCCTGCGGCTCACTCATGATATTGCCCGCTGGCGAAAATTCCGAAAGTGTTGTATACCAGACTTAAATTATGAAGATGAAGGCCCTGAAGACATTGATTCTGACAGCCCAGAATCAGAGGTTCTGGGATTGCCATCCGACTATCCTACTACCGCACAACGCAAGGAAACGGGATTACAAGCCTTCGTGTCATTAGAAATTCAACTCCGGACTGGTCAAGCAGATGATGCGCTCGAGACTCTGAGAGAAGCTATCCGGGTTGAGTCCACACTTATTACGCAGAAGAAGATCCATGCACGTGGTATCGGGCCAAACACTCGTGCTGAAAACCAAATTCGTCAAGCGTTTAAAAAGTTGAAGCAGCGAAGGAATACTGTGCCACGTACCAAGCTTTGCTCACCTTAGGAAGGGATCCAAGGCAGGATGCTCTTTTTGCAGAAAACTTCGCCCCGATAAACATTGAGAGTAATCTATGGATGAAAAATTCTATGAAAACGCTTGAGTTAGGAGATGGCAAGCGAGTCGAACCTTGGTTTTGGAAGAAAGGTCTGTCGAAGTATAGCCTCAATTCCAATGACTGGCTGTTGGAAAGTATGTCATTGCGTTCTTTTGATGTAATCATTTAATTCTCACAACTTGATGTAGTCGACCGCACTCGATGGTTTAAGAGTCGCACCCTGATGCTCCGATGGCGCGAAGAACTTAACATGCGCAAAGCCGACTTCGGCCGGCTTCTCAAAGCATTCACACGTATGGGTCAGGCTTGGACAAGTGTTGCCGACTCAGCCAGTGCCAATGAGACGACAACTATACTTGATGTCCACGCCAAAAAGGCATATGCATATAAGATGGCAAATTACTTTGAACAGAAGGCGAATGAGACAAGCAGCCTTTTTGACAAGGTGTTGGAAGCAGAGATGACAACCAATATTGACCTTCAGCACCCTGAATAACAGATAACCATTGCCAATAGTGAGTCAGTGCAGATGTGCTGTCAATGTTTTGCTAACTCTCTCTTTTACTTTGATCCCAGGTGTAGGCTATATGGTTTCTTATTCATAACACTCTATTTATCACTCTGTGTACATTTGCATTGCTCTGTGTATTTTTGACTCTGTGCTGATCAGTCAATGAATTTTATCGTTTGGGACAATCCATCTCTATTTTTTCGATGATCCCATCCATCTCCATGCAATCCTATCCATCTCTATTTGATGTTCCTATTCATCTCTATTCGTCATCTCTATTTGATTTCATACATAATATGTATCTTGTCTGCATCCCTATGCATCTGTATTTACCTGTTAATAGATTAGTTAGAGTAGTCTTAAATATGAATAGATTTTGAGAGTAATGCCTCTTGAATATTCATATAAATAGATTAATTGACCGACTATTATTGCAGCCTTGGAGCAATGTCAACGCTGGAAGAGACTGAGACTTACCGGCATGATCGAGGAACCGTAAACTAATTAAGTGAGATATGGCATGCGTACGTATCGGGACTCTTTAAAGCTGGCCTTGTGATACTGAACGGGATACGCAGCCTTGTTCAGAATTAGTTGTCATGGCATCAAGGGGGGAGATCGGCTAATAGCGGTGGACCGGGAGGCGAAGCTGGCGGGAAGGGCGAGTGAGAAGGTGTAGGATTGGGAGATGGGATTGGGGGCGTCAATAGCTGTACGATACGGAGGGTATGGAGATCGTGCCAAGACTGGGAAGCTGTCTGCAGTGCAAGCTTGGAAGCGACGCTCGTGGCCAAAAAAGGTAAAAGGGGATGCTAAGTGGGCTTACGTACCTGATGACGACAGTCGACGCCGTTGTATCCTTCTCTTCTTCCTCTTGCTGGTACATAACTGTACACAACTTGGTATTGGCACCAATATATCACATCGAAAATCAATTCATAGTCTATTGGAATCTTGCCAACATTTTTGTAATATTTTATTCCAAGCTGAGTCAAAGCATGTTTGTTTTGGCCTTCTTACATTCTCACTAGTCATCATACACGCGTCGACTATATCTCCAATATCAAAAAAAATCCAAACAGTTGAATATTTTTTTGACGTATCATTGAGACTCAAAAGATACCGAGAAACACGAGTTAATCACGACTATACTCTGTCGCAATCTATTCTTTAGATATCTTCCAAATCCCCTTCCTAACCTGTTTAAAATACTCGGATACGGTAATGGGATCATGATCAGCTCCCTCAAACTGAATACGTTGAGCCGAAGGAATGCGTTTTTTTTTTCGTTTGCCGGCTTCGAGAGGGACAGCCATGTCCTCCGCCCCCTTAATTGGACATCTCGTCAGAATAATATCTGTTAAAAGGACGGTAAAAGTAATCACATGAGAGATGTATCATTTGAACATAGGTGTACGTACGAGGAATTGTTCAAGTTACGAGTGGCTATGCTGTAATGAGAATGCGAATGTACGTGAGGAGCCAGGCATTGTAACTTTGACTTCCAGATGGATACGAAAAGGTTATTTGTAGGGAGAGGAATGGTGAAGTCTTAAAATATGTGAAGGGTCCGCAGCAAGTTCGGGATCCTACATGAGATAAGTATTCAAAAGTAGGTAGATATCTGGAAGAGCGTTAGGACGGATAACGTCTGCAGAAACGGGAGGGTGCTTTGCAGCGAAGACCCTGCGAGGATCACACCAGTTAAAATCTGTTACAATGCGCGAGATTCTTGGAAATCTCTTGCATTAGCCCAGAAAATGCGAGAAACCTACCTTTTCAGTAAAGTCGCGGCAACGCCACCTCCCTAAGCGAAATGTGTGTGTGAGAGATCAGGATCAATTTGGACCAGATGAAGACGTACCATTGGCGACCTAGCAAAATCCGTACCATCCCAGTGTATGTGTTGTGACACTAGGTGGGTTAACTGGGTGGTGCAGAGGTCATGGTTGTAGATGGTGTCGGGAGCTTCGCTGTAGTCTCTTTCGTAGTATCTGCGTAGAGATCTAGGACGCTCGCATCTCCATTACACTGCATATTTAAGGAGGACACTACGCGCACTATGGACTAGTGCCTTGGAAAGATGCTCCGCCAAATAAGGTTCCGCACTCCTCCAAAAAACGCCTCGTGTTGAGATGGGATAGATAGGGACACACCCGGCAGAAAAAGTGAGCAACGCCTCGAACGGTAACGTTTCGAGGCACCTTTGTGCCGTGTTCAGCTCCTAGTAATCAGCACGTGGTCTTACCTTGTGGAAGGAGGACGATTTAGGCTGTTAGTATCGCATTCTCTGGTGTAACTAACCGCATGCACGATCGGGATAGAACTCCTTAACTCCTTCGGATAAGCCAATCGAATAGGACCATTAAGATCCACTCCATCCAAGTAATGTGGAAAGATCAACAGGCATGGGACTGTTCATTACAGTCGTTAGTACAATGTCAACATGGAAGAGACCGAGACTTACCACCAGTAAAGGGGGATGTGCTGTGCGTATGTAGACTCTTTGAAGCTGGTGCATGTGGTACTAGATGTGATACACAGTCTTGTTCGGAATTAGTTCATAAGGTGTCTTTGAGAGGGGATCAGTTAATCTCTTGAGTGCTATTTTACTCTATACCAGTCAGACAAGGGGCAGGAAATATCTGCTTGAACACTTCAGCTGAAATATATCCATCTTTAAGATTGTAACCAAGGGCTGTAAGGGCAACCCTCTGATGCTCTGCAGTATATCACATGTGCTCTAGCAAGGGGAAATCCAAAGATATACAAGCAGACTGGATACAGGCAAACCGGGGGAATCTCACCTAACAAGGGGAAATCCAAAGACAAAAGCTTAAGGATACCCTTGCTAGGAGAGCTCTTATATACAGTGAGATCAATGATGCAGAAGAAGCTATCAAGTTTAGGCAAATTCATTTGAAGATCATGACTCCATTCCTATCAGAAAGTTTGTTCAGTTAACTTAATAAAGTTCCATCATACAGACTTGCCAGTGCATGTATGATTCGGCTGTCTCATTGGCGCTGCTAATAACATCAAGCATTTTCACATCCCCAAGGAGAATCTTTCGAAACTAACAAATGGATGGGAGTGTCAATGCAGTATACGAAGATGCAGGGTAGGATAGAATACTGACTTGAGAAAATGGGCCACGAATATTGCCTGACAAAAATTCGAGAGCCATTTGAGATCTTATGCTGGCCTTCAGCTGCGTGAGACATTTAGCACTCCTTTTAATATTAAGCGGTTTGACTCAATTCACCATGAAGGTCCTCCGTAAGCCATCTATCTCTTTCTCATAACCTGTAAGACGGGCCTTTATACGACTCGTTGTCAGGAGTCTCTGATAACTACTGGTGTTCGCATCCCGCATGAGTTCTTGGATTTCACCAGAAATTCGTTGCAAACAACTTGATGAAAAAGATCAGGAGCGGTATTAAATAATTTATGTAAGGGCCAAGATGGTCGTACGATTGAAGTCTCAGACATTGCTGCTCCAAACGATCTAAACATAGTCCTTCTTGAAGATCATCTGATATTTCTTCGTGAAGGGCTTGTAGGAGATTCGTGACACTGATTGTCAATGCTTGATAATCCTCCCTATTCTGTTTCATTTGCTATGAATAGAGAACTATTAACGTTTAATGCGAGTCAGAAATTTTGTTCGACAGACCTGAATAGGTTCCAAGAGAGTTGACACCAACGCAGCCGTGCCCTTCAGATAAGGGAATGGCAGAAGCTCACCAGTTGCGGAAGCTAATTTGACTACAAATACAGCATTGTCCAACCAGTCTGTTTGTGGTTGGGAGGGTGTTTGTTTCCCTCCTTGTACACGACGTCTGAACGGTAAGAGAGGCATCTTTGAAGTTGCGGGGATTAGACAACAGTGTGGGTAGCTAAAATCTCACCGTCAATGTCAAAGTCCCTCCCACGGTATGCATCTGCACTGCTTTGCGATTCCACCAAACACGAGGCTTCTAAGTTTGGAACACAGCTTGTTGCCGAATATTCTCCATTCCAAAGGCCCTCAAGTATCTCATATAAAATATTTGAGAAACGTTAGCTTTAGCTTCGAGGGTCTGATTTCTCCAGACATATGAATACAGCTCGTCACAAGACTTTTATTACGACTTTCTTCACCAAGCTGAACCGTCCCGAGGCATTGACATGTCCTAGCCACAAGCGCTTGTTGGAAACGCTGTGCCGCATCTTGACATCTAATCTATTGATTGGCATTCGTTTTGACACAATGTACGCGAATATGCATAACTTTGTACAATTTCACATAACTCCTTTCTTCTCATGAAGTGATAACACAGTATAGGAATGAGAAGTCTTAAATACGAATTGGCTCACGTGATGTCCAGAGCTGTACAATAAAACACAGCAGCACGAAGCTTCTGAAATGGGAACCATACGTACTAGTAGCACTTAATATATCAGATTGAATCCAATGTCGCAAACCGGGAAGTTTCATCACATTGTGTTCCCGTCTTCAAGTTTTTGTATGAAATTACTTGATCACTGAAGATTTTTCTTTCTTTGCCCTCCATAATCAATAAGTTCTTTGGGATATTAATCGGAGTTTATAGTCACGAATTAAACAGATGCCTACGGTAATATAAATTGTAATGACAGAATGCAGATGGCCATGATCATTAATTTCTCATGTCGAAACCTGTCTTATCCATTCAGGAGCTTCAAAATCCCTCCCCCTAACCTGCTCGGAATACTGGGGGATAGTGATAAGGACATTATCTGCTCCTTCAATTGATACAAATTGTGTCGTGCAATATATTTTATGATTCGTTCGCCAGCTTTAAGAGGGACGGGTGTCTCCAGCACCCTAGAACCGTGAATTTATTAGCATATGTACTTGTAATGGACGATCTAAATATTCTCACGCGAACATTGCAGTATTTCAACCTAGGTGTATCTGAAACTATCTTGAAGGCGTTCTCTAGACCACGGATGGGCCCATCGCGGAATGAGGATGCAAAGACGCGTGCGAAGCCCAATAGGTTCCCTAGTTGTAACTGTAGCATCGGGAAAGATCTAAGAGGGCATTCGTAAAATGTAATGTGGTGAATGTAATGAGGACGTGCCAGCATTGGAATAAGGGAAGGTTCTGAGACAAGGTCAGGATCCTGCATCTACATGAACGTAAGTGGGTTCACGTGTAATGACAAGGCCCAAGGAATCAGTGGCAGCAGGAGATGCTTCGGCAGGAAGTTTCTACAAACGTCATGACTGTCAGAGTACGTTTGAAGACGTAGTATGATTATAAATCATCTGCATTAGCCCATCTGCAAGAAGGAAGAAGACCTTTGTTATGAGATTGGGAATTAAGGCTGGAAAGGCTGCAATGATGGTTCCCTGATAACAAACGTGTATGAGGAATGTCAATTAATATGGGTGGAATAACGACTTATGATCGATAAACCATTGATATAGAAGCTATCTTACCGTACGTGATGCGTAGATGAGTTTATTAGGGAGGATAAAGAAGATGGTTGTAGATGGTATTGGTGGCTTCGCTATAGCCTCCTCCGTATAGATCTAGAACGATAATGAGCTCCACATCGTATGTCTAAGCAACATAAGGACACACCGAGATCAATAGCCTGAACACATGCTCTGGTCAATACGGCGCTACGTTACTCCAGATGACGCAGGGCGTTGAGATGCCATATACACGGACAAACTGGATCTGATACGCAGGGTTAGTTGGGACGGCGTCATGGCGGAGGATCGGCCAAGAAGGATGGACCGGCAGGCGAAGCTCTTGAGGACGAGTGGGAGGTTGTAGGATTAGGAGATGGGATTGACGCCGTACGACACGGATGCCAAGACCGGAAAGCTGCCTAAGCTTCGAAGCGATGCCCATCGGCCATGATACGCTCGCAGCCAGAAAAGGAAAATGGGATGTAGGCTTACGTACCCGATGCCGACAGTCGACGCCGCTGTATCCTTCCCTTCTACCTGTACACAGCTGTACACAACTTGGCATTGACACCAATCACCGCGTATTGAAACAAACTTCCCGTAAAGCAAATCCCGGGGAACTTCGAAATTTCCCCTGAAATCTGTTGACAGGTCCTGAGACAAATGCTCTCCGATCTATAAATCTAAACGAAATTCTTGTTTTCTTCAAATTTTTATACATGCTCCTTTTAATCCTATTTCGAGAATTACTGTCAAAACTCAGATGTACTGATCAGCCTCCTCACTCACCCAGTCACCACGTTGATATCACCCTTCACATCTATTACCTGTCGCCACTTCGGATAACCGCTCGTTTCGCCAACTTTAATGTATGTCTTCTGTCGACGGTGCCGAAAAATCGGCAGCATTAACGGCCAATCTCGCCGGCTTAGACATTTGGCCTCAAAATCTCATCCAACTCTTTCCTTATGGCGCATAACTCACATTTCTCTCGGAAAACAACCTCATAGATACTCAATATTGCAGTTTTTGTACACGTAATTGGAGAAGAATGGTTCTTTGGTGTTGTGAAGGTACGCAGTGGAAAGAAGGCTGGCAGTAGCAGCCTCGGTCTGTCGGAAGAGGCCTTCTACAACGAGATGAGCCACGGTCTGACTGTGGCACCACCACCTTTCCCTGCAAATGTTGCAATCGCAGCTGTTATTGGATCGCAGGGTTCCTCGGCCACCGTCCATGGAAATATCATGCAAAATTCATCATCGCCTGCAACATATGGAGCACCCTTTGCATACGGATACACAACAGGAGCATCGGCCGGCATTCCATTCATTATATCTCAATCGCGCCACCTACCCCCACAGAATATTCCTCCGAATTCATCTCAATGACCGCAAGATTCCTACTGGAGTCCACCCGATAATTGGTGAGTTATTTTACTGTAATTCCATCTTCATATTATCTGATCATATTACATCTTTAGGTCACAACAACGCGCCATATGCGAAATCTAATAATGCCTATTACGACGTGCGATGCCAATCGCCTGACGGACAATCATGCCTTTTTTCCTGCATGTCTCTCGATGCTGATTTTCTATTGTACTTAATTTGCTAGTAATATAGTAGAAATCCTATAAGTCAATGAATGTTTTTTAATTATTACAATCTGCTAGAGTGATGAAATAGGCGTGGATATAGACCACTTAAAAGATTATCCTGAGCTAGGTAGAACAACGTAGTGACCCTCGGTGCTATATAGTACTCCCATAGCATGTTTCAACAACTGGGCTACATCGCTAAGTACCTCGCTATGCCAAATATGAGTCCTCCACAATGGCATCTTCGCCAACGAGACTAGGCGAACTAGGCGGCGTATACACTATACATAGCACTATGCGGTCCGTGTCAAGTTTCGTGATTTAGTCATGCATCTTACCATTAGGCAATCCCAACCATCCCTGCTGCTAGCACGAACGTTGGTGAAAGTAAAAGTAAAAAAGAATATAGGTCTCGAAACCTTACAGCTACTTCATCAAGATCACACATCGGATATGCATCGATGGCTGTGGAGTTTTGTATCATACCACTGCTGTTCATACTACATGGGGAACAGATACTCAGGAGTAGCAAGTTTGCCAAGTATAGTTTGGAGGATTCCTCAGAGAACACGGTGGATAAGGAGGTCTACTAGTTGCAATGGCATAATTGTCACTAGATGTAATAGCTAATATGAGGGAATTATGGTACTGCTATCTCAGTGTTTGCATGAATCGTGGTGATTGGTGAAGGGTGAGCAAGCATCAGTCACCATCGGTGCTAAAAGCCTAGCAGGCTCAATCAAGTACAAATGCAGTATTGTAACCGCTATCATCAATTGATTATGAACAAATGGTTTGTGTGGTTTTCTTGAGTGCCATTTGTTCTATATCAACAATACTAGGGGGTGGAAATATATTCATCTTCAAGATCATAACCAAGGACATTTCATACTCATCTGTGCTTCATGCATTTATCCCATTGTCCAATTAAGTGTACTGATTTGTACATTTTATTGAAGTATGAAAAACAAGGAGTGCCATGTCAAAGGCTCAAGTGAATGCACCAATGAGTGGATGAAGAGTTATTTTTTACCCAGTACAACCATAATAGTATTTAGACATCAAATAACAACCTGGCCATCATAGGCCTGACTCATGTGCTCCAATTGTGGAATCCCCTTCATCTGCTGTAGCATAATCACTGTCATCTGTATCATTACAATCTTCTAGAAAATAGATATTAATTAGATGTTCCTGTCTGCAGTGATAAACTCACCACTTTCTCCCAGCTCATCAGGAAATGTATAAAGTGGAAAACCAAACATATGGGCAGCCTCATTACTTTCTGGATCTATCCCAAGGTTCTTGTGAATCTCACAAATATGTTGATACTGATCCTCTGGGACTGAGCACAACCACATTTTCCGTATGACTTCTAGGCTGTCTTCCATCAGGCCAAAAGAAGCCATGTCCAAAGCTGTCAATTTTTCAGTTCCGGTTGCATCCATTGACCAATACATTTCCAAGGTATCATTTTGAATACTTTGTGGTGGGACAAAATTATAAATTTCATCAGCCTGGGGATATTTAGTTGACTTGTGTGGTCCAGTGGCTAAGTGAAAATGCCATGAAAAGCCATAAACTAAGCATTCATGAGTATTTTACAACAAATTCTAAATGAATAATGACATGCCTTGAAAAATATCAGATGTAATATACCTTGATTTGTATTGAGCAAGGATATTTCCAAGCTGGCTGAGGTAGACTTTCTCTGGGATGCAGCCTGGCTTCTGGCTCCCTGGTCCCTCACAGGATCCAATATCCTCAGCCCAGTTATAGGTCTGGGAAACACATACATCAATCGCTCCTTCCATTGCCTGGAAAGAAGGGTTGCTGGTAACACTGAGAGGTAATGTGACTCTGCAAAAGGTGAGATGAGGAATGATCACCATTGTGAATACCTTGCCTTATATATTCTTCAACATAGTCCATTGCCAGTGCTCCTTGGGGTGACAATGGTCACTGCAAGCTCTCACGAAATGACCATTCAGGAGTTATTATTGGAAGGTCCACTGAGGCCAGTATAACAGGTATCCCACTCAGGGTGTATGTAAATACATCTCCCAAGTGTACTTCAGGCCCAGGACAAAATATGTCCTTCCACACGTGAATACCAGTCATACCATAGAAAGCCCAAAGGAGCTGCTGAGTTGTACAACCAACACTTGTTGGAAGGTTAGTCTCAGCCTGCTGTGTCATACTAAGAGCTGCTTCAATACTCCACCCCCGCTCTGTTATCTGCTTGGGGTAATTGATAAAGCTGTAGTAGTCATCAAGTTTAGGTAAATCCATTCGAAGATCATGACTCCATTCCTATCAGAAAGTTTGTTCAGTTAACCAAGTTCCATCATACAGACTTCCCAGTGCAAATATGACTCGGCCATCAGCAATATTCACATATCCTACCAAAAGGTATCCACCTAGAGTATTAAAATAACGAATGGAAGCCTTGTTAACAGGGAAATAAGCATCCACCATGAAACAGTTAGGTGCTACCAGATTGTCAGCTATATACTCATAGGCCTCCTGAGATTTTCATGACAGAACATCAACCTCTGTTTAACTCAATTGGTCATTGGTGGTTTAAACGTACTTGTCTAGCTGCAATCTTTCACCGAATGTCAGTATAGTGTTTGGCAGAAGAAAAGCCACTGACACCGTTGAAGTTTAAATTACTGCTCAAGTGAGGCATGTTTGCAAATTCATCCATATATTGCCCATAGGGAAGTAAGGACTCTACGGAAATATGAAGAGATGTATTGGCTGCATGACATGTTTGGACGCACCATTATGAAAGATTTTCATGTAAGCAGGCGTAACTTGGCATGAAACAAGTCCGAACAGTTGCAAAAGCGCCCGATGTCTTCAGCCGGAAGCAGATGAATACATCTGTAGCAAAGGACTTTGAATAAAGGAATTACCGGTATCGAGAACAAAACTCCAGATCTTGTTTCCATCGCTTAAACTGCACATTCAGGCAGAACACGAGAGACAATGAATTGACTGCCCACCTGCTGTGCCATCCGTCCCTTATACACCCGTGCTATCCGGGTTCGATTCTCACCGTGCAAACGCACTTGACCATACTCGAATGAACCATTAGTTCTGCTAAAAACCTCAATAATTTCCACATCGCCGAGGAGAATATTACGAAACTAGCAAATGGATAAGGAATGTCAAACGTAGTGTGCTAAGGTTGGGTGAGGATACAGCACTTACTTGAGACAAAGGACGATGTACATTTGAGATCTGATACTAGTTCCCAACTGCGGGTGATATTATCAATTACTTTCAGTAATATAAGATGTTTGACTCAACTCACCATAAAAATCTTCCATAAGCCATCCATCTCTTTCTCATAACTTGTAAGCCGGGTTTTGATACGACCTGTTGTCAGGAATTGGCGATAGCCGCTGACATTCGTGACTCGCATGGGTTCTTGTATTTCCCCTGAAATTCGTTGCAAACATCTTTATATGGACGAGATCAACAACAATAGCAAATAGTAGCGGTTGAGATGATCTTACGTGTAAAGATTTAGACATTGCTCTTCCAAACGTTCTGAACATGATCTTCCTTGGAGATCCTGTAAAATTTCCTTGTGCAGGGTCTGTAGGATATTCGTGACGCTGATTGTCAACGCTTGATAGTCTTCCTTATTCTGTTGCATTTGCTATGAATGAATAACCGTCAACATGTGATGCGGATCAGGAGGTTTGTTCGACAAACCTGAATAGGCTCCAAGAGAGTTGAAACCAACGCAGCCGCGCCCTTCAGATAAGGGAATGGCAGAAGCTCACCAGTTGCGGACGCTAATTTGACTACAAATGCAGCATTATCCAACCAGTCTGTTTGTGGTTGGTTGGGGGTTTGTTTTCGACGTCTGAACGATATGAGAGGCATCGTTGAGATTGCGGGGCTTGGACAACAATGGAAGTATTTAGAATCTCACTGCCAGGATCAAAGTCCCTCCCACGCCGGCGGTACACTTCTGCACTGCTTAGCGATTCCACCAAACACGAGGCGTCTAAGTTTGGAACACAGCTTGTGGGCGAATTTTACTCATACCAAAGGTACCTAGGTAGCCCATATAAAATGACCTGAGAGACAGAAGTGCTAGTTTCGAGGTTCTGAATTCCAATTATCTATTAATTTAGCTCATCACAAGAATTTTATTACGACTTTCTTCATCAGTCATTGACATAGCCACAAGCGCTTGTTGGCAACGCTGTGCCGCATCAAGTTCATTTAGACACAAGGTACGTGAATGTGCATAGCGTTTTACAGCTTCAGATAGCTCCTTTCTTCTCGTGAAGATATGACACAGTATAGGAAGGAGAAGCCTTAAATAAAATATGGCTCACGTGATGTCCACAGCTGTGCCATAAACCACAGCAGCACGAAGTCTTTGAAATGTAGACAAGGTGCTAGTACTTAGTACTTCAATACCAGATTGGATCTAACAGCGACAACCCGGACATTTCATCACACTATGTCCCCGTCTTCAGGTTGGATAATTATATGAGATTACTTAATCAAAGAAGCTCATTTTTTCTTTGCGTTCGATCATAAATAAAACCATAAGTAGGTTAATCAAGCGTTTATATTCACCACTAAAAAAGATGCGTATGGTCATAAAAATGGTAATGACAGAACACAGAAGGCAATGATCATCAATTACTCATGTCGAAACCTGTCTTATTCCTTCAAGAACTCAAAATCTCTCTTCTAACCTGCTCATAATATTAGAGGGAGGTGATAAGGCCATGATCTTCTCTCTCAATTGGTACTCAATGGTGGACGGAATGTGTTCCTTGATTCGTTCGCCAGCTTGAGAGCGACAGCTGTTCCTCCAATGCCTTTCAATTAATTAGCATTTGTTCTTACAATGGACGATCTATGTATTCTCATGTGGGTAGTGTTGGATTCAGCTAAGGCTTGGCCGGTCAAGGTCAGCTCGGGCACAGCTCGGTCACGGCTTTTAGCCGGCTTGCGAGCCGAGCTGAAGCTGAGGTACTATGAAATTTCGTAGCTGACCTTGACCGGCTTGAGGCCGGCTTGAGATCGGCTAAATATATACTAGTCCACAATGCGAGTACTAAGCAACTATTCAGCTAGGAACGGTACAATCACCTGCGTTTGAGCTTTTTTTTCCGCTTTGTAACCTACTTATGGTTGAAACTCCTGAAAGTCCTGCTGCCAGTCATGTAACTAGTGGCTCTGATATTGAGGTCATTTCGATTCGGATATGCAAGAGGGTCACAGTAGACTCTGAAGATGGTATGAAAATAACATAAATACTTGTTGCTTCTTACTAATGTTGAATGCAGAAATAGAGCAGAAATAGAAGAGGTACTCAGGCCATCTACAAGTGAGTAGCCGCTGCAGAAAAGGCAAAAGACCACAGCAGTGTCGAAGGGTCGGTTTACCCACTCTCATCAAACTCAAGCTGTGAGGACTGAGGGAAAGAAGACCAGACAAGTTGAGAAAAATAAACCGAAAAATAAAAGAGGTGAGTTATATTCTTCCACTGGTGTTATTGACTTCTGACCTTGCTCCTGTCGGGTAGATAAGACGCCTCCGAAGCGTCGAGTTGCCTCGGCTCTACCCTCCTCTGAAAAAGGATCCTTAAAGTCTTTGATATAAAGATGGACCTTTTCTTCTAATGGAATGTGGCATTTTGTTTATTATTATTTAAATACAGTCTCTCCGTTTTCTGCTATACCTTGGCCGGCCACAAGCCGGCTGAGAGCCGGCCAAAGAGCCGAGCTGACCTTTGGCCGAGCTGAAGCTGGGATGGCGAAGAATTTGCAAGCCGGCTCTTGACCGAGCTGAGCCGAGCCGAGCCGAATCCAACACTACATGTGGGCGTTGCAGTATTCCAACCTCGGTGTACCTGCAACCACCTCAAGAGTGTTCTTCAGACCACGGATAGGTTCATCGCGGAATGAGGATACAAACACGCATGCGAAGCCCTATAGGTTCCCTGGTTGCAATTGTAGCATTTGGAACGATATAAGAGGGCATTCGTAAAATGTAATGCCGCGTACGTAATGAGACACGTACCAGCTGAGGAACAAAGGACGGTTCTGTGACCAGTTCAGGATCCTACATCGACATGGATGTAATTGAGTATAGGTGTAATGATAAGACCCACGGCGTCAACGAGAGCAGGAGATGATTCGGTAGGAAGTCCCTACACTGTGCGTCATGACTATCAGACCGCGTTGAGAGACGTATTAGGCTTGTAACTCACATGCATTAGTCCAGCTGCAACAAGAAAGACGACCTTCTCTGTTAAGAGATCGGGAATTGAGGCTGCAAACTCGCAATGGCGCCTCCCTGATAACAAACATTTATGAGGAATGACAATCAATAAGCTATCAAAGGCATATCATCGATAAGCCAATGATATGCAGGCTATCCCGCCGTATGTATTGCAGTAGGAGGGTTAATTAGGTGGTATAGAAGACATGGTTGTAAGTCATGTTGGGATTTCGTTGTAGCCTCTTCCGTGGTGATCTAGAACAATACTGAGTAGAACAATACTGAGCTCTAAATCGTATGTTCAAGTAACATAAGGACACACCGTAGACCAATAGCCTGAACCCATTCTCTGTTTAATACGGTACTACCCTTCTCCAAACGACCCAGGGTGCTGAGATGCAGAGAAAGAAAGATCTTCAGCGACCAAGCAATCTCATACAATTGTACAACCTGGGGACGGGGGACATAATGTGATGAACTCCAATCTGAATTATAAAGTACTACTACTACTTTAACTTCCCGAATTGTCTGCATTTCAAGAACCTCGTACTGCTGTGGTTCATGGACCTCACGTGAACCAATTTGTAATTAGGATTTCTCCTTCCTATATTGTGTAATAAATTCGCATGAAGAAAAGAGTCATGTGTAGTTGTAAAAAGCTATGCACATTCACGTATCTTGTCAAAACGAATTTGGATCAATAGATTAGATGTCAAGACATGTCACAGAGTTGCCGGTTACCGTGATGACGTGTCGGGGCGATCCGGGGCAGTGACGCAATTTGTAGTTTACTGGCGTTGCAACTTGAACGAACTGTATCCAGAGGTTTGTGGACGTTGCAGTTTCTAAGCTAAACTTATCTATGTAGCTAGAACCCTAGAATAATCCTGAATGAGGTAACTTTGGAATGGGGAAAATTCGGCTCAGAGGCTGTGTTCCAAACTTGGAAGCGTTGTTTTTGATTGGATCGCTAAGCAAGTGCAGAAGCATAGCGTGAGATGGACTTCGAGACTGACAGTAAGATTCCCAATACTTATACTGTTGCTAAGCCTCCAAGCTTCAAGAATGCCTCTCGTATCATTCAGACGTCGCGTGCAAGGAGGGAAACAGACCTCCTCCCAACCACAAACAGACTGGTTGGACAATGCTGCATTTATAGCCAAATTAGCCAGCGCAACTGGTGAACTTCTGCCATCCCCTTATCTGAAGGGCGCGGCTGCCTTGGTTTCAACTCTCCTGGAACCTATTCAGGTCTTTTGAACAACGTTTCCGACCCGTATCCCACGTTAATGCTTATTTATTCATAGCAAATGCAACAGAATAAGGAAGACTATCAAGCGTTGACAATCAGCGTTACGAATCTCTTACAAGCCCTTCACGAGGAAATCTCAGAGGATCTCCAAGAAGGATCATGTTCAGAACATTTGGAGAAGCAGTGTGTAAGACTTCACTCGTAAGATCAGTTCGGCTCGTGCAGCCACTATTTGATACCGTTGCTGATCGTGTTCATGAAGATGTTTGCAACGAATCTCCGGCGAAATTCATGAAATGATACAAACAACGAACGCCAGTGGATATCGACGATTCCTAACGACCGGTCGTATCAAAGCCCGTCTCACGGATTATGAGAAGGAGATCGATGGCTTATGGAAGACCTTTATGGTGAGTTGAGTCAAACCACTTATTGCTGAAAGAATTTCTTAATCTCTCTCACAGTTGAGATGTAGTATAAAATCTCAAATGGTTCCCAAATTCTTATCAGGCAATACACGCGGTCATTTACTTCAAGTGAGTGCTGTATCCTACCCTGCACCTTAGCCTGTTATATTTGACATTTCAAACCATTTGCTAGTTTAGAAATGTTCTCCTCGGTGATGTGGAGGTTCTGGAAGTGATTAGTGGCACCAATGATTCATCCGAATACTGCCGAGTGCGTTTGCATGGTGAGAAACGAGCTAGAATGGCAAGAATATATAAGGGACCGACTGCGCAGCAGGTGGGTAGATAAGTCAGCAGTGGTCATGTCCTGTCTAAAATGATTGGTTAAAAGATGGAAAGGAGACCTGCTGGAGCTCTATTTACGACACCGGGAGTACTTTGATTGAAGATCATTTGCTAATGTTGTACTAATTAATATGGTTTCATCTCAAGACACCCGGTGATTTTGCAACTGTTTGGACTTGTTTCCTGCAAGGTTGCACCTGGTTTCATTTTTCATAATGGTATGTCTAAACACTTCATTTGGCCACTGCATTTCACCAGATCCCGTAGAGTCTTTACTCCCCCTCTGATAAGATGTCAATCAATTTGCAAACATCCACCACTCAAGAAATTATTTAGGCCCCAAATATGTCAGTGGCTTTTTCCTTCTCTACAAAAGATACTAAAATAGGTGGCAGCTGGCAGCTACAGAGGTAAATTGAAGCCCAAATTACCAATTACATTAAACAGTGGCTGACGTTCTGCCTTGGACACACTAGGAAGCTATTAGACATATAGCTCATAATTTGGTAGCACCCAACTGTTTTGTGGCGGATATAGATGTTCATGTCCCCAAGCCGTCCATTCGCTATCTTAATACTCTAGATGGATACAGTTTTGAACCCTATGTGAACATTGCTGACAGCAAAGTTGTATATGCACTGACAAGACTATATGATAGAACATGCTTATGCTAACTGAGCAACTTCCTGACAGGAATGGAGTCATGACCTTCAAATAGATCTACCCACCAGCAATCATGGGTACAACTTCGTTGATCATCCTGGGCAGATAATAAAGAGAGGGTGGAGCATTGAAGAAGCTCTCAGTATGACACAGCAGGTTGAGTTGGACATTCCAGCAAGTGTTGGTTGTACAACTCAGGAGCTACTTTGGGCTTTCTATGAAATGACAGGTATTGAAGTCTGGAAGGATATAGTTTGTCCTGGGCCTGAAGTACACTTGGGTGATGTACTTACATACACTCTGGGTAGAATATCTGTTCCACTGGTCTCAGTAAAGCTCAAGATACTTGCTTCAGCATGGATATTTTGTCACAGTTTGCAGTGGCCATTATCACCCCTAGGAGCATTGGGAATGGACTACATTGAAGGATGTATAAGGCAAGACTGGCACAATAGTGATCATTTATAATCTTACCTTTTACACCTTTTGCAGAGTCACAGTACCACTCAGTCCTACCAGCAACCCTTCCTCTGAGGTGATGGAAGGAGTGATTGATGTATGGGCACCCCGCACTTCCACTTGGGCTGGGAATGGTGGATCTAATGAGGGACTAGGAAGTGAGAGGTTCTAGATCATTGCCAATGGGACTATACCTCATCTGATCTTTTTCAAGGTATGACATTATTCATTCACACTTTGTTGTAAACTTTTTATGAAGGTTTTAGTTGTAGGTTTTTCATGGCATCTTCACCTGCCCACTGGCCCACACAGATCAAATAAATACCTCCATGCTTCCAAAATATATATTTTTGTCACACCACAAAATATTCACAGTCATACTTTGGAGATTTATTGGTCAGTGGATTCAACAGGAGCCAAAAAATTGATAGCTTTGCACATGGCTTCTTTTGGTCTCATTGAAGACAGTCTGGAGGTCAAACAAACAATGACCTTGTGCTCAGTTCCAGGAGATCAGTTCGACCTTGTTTGTGAAATTCATGAGAACCTTGGGATAGACCCAGCAAGTAATGAGGCTGCCTGTATGCTAGGTTTTCCCTTTTATACATTTCCCAATGAGCCCGGAGAAAGTGGTGAGTTTATTGCTCCAAATGGGTGCATCTAACTAATTTGCTTTCTTCTACAAGATGATAGTGATACAGATAGCAGTGACTATACCACAGCAAATGAATCAGACCCATTTGCCTAGGATGCTATTTAATATATAGATAATATAATGGTTGTACTTTACATTATGTCCAAGAATAATTCTTCATTCATATGTTGCTGGATTCACTTGAGCCCTTCATGCAATATTCTCTTTGTTTCCCTAGCTTCAATAAAGTGTGAAAAATAGTACAATATTAGCTGGACGACATGATAAATTTGTGGATGTCAGGACTTGCTCTAGACTCCAGTTATACTCTCATTGGAATAATATATTCTAAAAATGTTACCAAGATTCCAATGGACTATGAATTTGTTTACAATGTGATCCATTAATGCCAATGTCAAGCTGTTTACAATTGTGTACAAGTAGAAGTAAGAAGGGAAGGATACAGCAGTATTGACAGTTGTTACTGGGTATGTAGTTATATCTCTTAAACCAAGTAATGTGTATAAGTTTACATTTTATTTTCAGAGAATCCCAGGAAGGTAGCAACAGCACACGAAGTCCTGGGAATTCAAACTTTTGCTATCAATCAAGAATGAGTGGTGTTTGTAAGAGCACAATGCGGCACAGCAGAGATAACAAGGTCAAAGGTAGGAAACCAATGTATTGTACAATGTAATTACATAATATTCTATATACTGAAATAGACCCACAAGTGTCCACAAATGTGAGATTGTCCCAAAATCCGCAAATCCATTACAGTTTTTGTTGGAGTATTGCACTATATTCAGTTTCATGTAGCTCATACAAGGTGTTGCAAGCATTCTACTTAAACACTTCCCCTAAAATGTTACCACTATCATGAAACCATGAACAAAGACATTGCATGCACATCTGTATTTCACAATTTTATCTTGTAACCCAGTTGAGGATGTACTATTTTGTGCACTCTATTAAAACTTGGAAACTAGAATATAACATAAAAAACTTAAGTGAATGCAGTAATGTATGGGCTAATAATTATTGTTCACACTTGATGTAAAATACCATTATATTATTTATACATGAAATAGTATCTAAGTGCATGGGCCTACCACATGTGCTTCAAGTATAAAATCTCCATCAGGAAACTTGGTAAAAACCGGCGCCTAATGGCTCGGTAAGGGATTTTGGTTATTCCTATGGAACGACGCAGGGATATCCCATTTTTTTTTTGAGAACCCGGTTTATATAATCTATAATCCTCTCATGACAAACACCTGGGGCTGCCTATACAGTCTGCATCAAGATATTTCCTGTGCAAATTCTGCTATGGAAATGTACATAAACTATAATTGCTAGCATAGTCATCCATAGCTGATTATAGTTTATGTACATTTCCATAGCAAAATTTGCACGGGCAATATCTTGATGCAGACTGTATAGGTGGCACCAGGTGTTTGTCATGAGAGGATTATAGATTATATAAACCATGTTCTCAAAAAAAAAAGGGATATCCCTGTGTCGTTCCATAGGAATAACCAAAATTCCTTACCGAGCCATTAGGCGCCGGTTTTTACCTAGTTTCCTGATGTCCTTCATCTGCTGTCACATAGTCACTGTCATCTGTATTGCTACAATCTTCTAGAGAAATATATATTAGTTTGATGCTCTGTCTCTAGTAATAAACTCACCACTTTCTCCAAGCTCATCAGGAAATGTATAAAGTGGAAAACTAAACATACAGGCAGTGTCATTACTGGTTTGGTCGATCCCAAGGTTCTCGTGAATCTTACAAACAAGGTTAAACTGATCTTCTGGGACTGAGCACAATATCATTTTTCGCATGACCAGTAGACTGTCTTCCATCAGGCCAAAAGAAGACATATCTGAAGCCATTAATTTTTCAGCTCCTGTTGGATTCACTGACCAATACATTTCTAAAGTAGTATTGTGAATATCTTGTGGAGGGACAAAAATATAAATTTCGGAGGCCTGGGGATATTTAGTTGAACAATGTGGGCTGGTAGGTAGGTACAGATGCCAAGAAAAACCAGAGACTAAACCTTCATGAGATTCTACAACAATAACTAAATGAATAAAAACATACCATGAACAATATCAGATGAGGTATACTCCCCTTGGTAATAGTCAAGGATGTTTCTGAGCAGGCTGATGTAGACTTTCTCCGGGATGTAGGATGGCTCCTGGCTTCCTGGTTCCTCTTCAACATCCTCAGTCCAGTTATATGTTTTTCTTGCCCATACATCAATCACTGCTTCCATTTCCTGGGAAGAAGGATTGGTATTAAAACTGAGGGGTACAGTGACTCTGCAAAAGGTGAGCCCAGGAATGATCACTATTGCTCCAGTCTTGCCTTATATTCTCTTTAACATAGTCCAATGCCAATGCTCCTGGGATTGACAATGGCTACTGCAGGCCTTCACGGAAGTACCATGCTGGAGGAACTGTTAGAAGCTCCACCGAGGCCAGTGGAACAGATATCCGACTTGGGGTGTAGGTAAATACATCTCCCAAGTGCGTTTCAGGCCCAGGAAAAAATATGTCCTGCTGTGTTTCAATGCTCAACATACCATAAAAAGCCCAAAGGAACTCCTGGGTTGTACAGCCGAAACTTGGGGGAAAGTCCTGCTCAGCCTGCTGTGTTGTGCTGAGAGCTGTTTCAATGCTCCACCCCCGTCCTGCTATGTGCTGGATGGGATCAACAAAAGTGCACCGGCTATCTTTACAGAGTAAATCTTTTCGAAGATCATGACTCCATTCCTAACAGAGAGTTAGCTTAGTTAGCTTAAGCATGTTCTATCATACAGACTTGCCAGTGCATATACAACTCGATTGTTGGCAGTGTTCACATATGGTTCAAAAATGTATCTATCAAGAGTAGTAAAATGGCGAAGAGAAGGCTTGGAAATTCTTAGATCACAATGCGCCACAAAACAGTTGGAGGCTACCAGATTATGTTCTATATGATGATGGGCCTCCTGGGGTGCCAGATCACAACATTAGCCACTATCTCAATTTGTCGTTGGAGTTTCAAATGCACCTGATAAGTTGTGGCCTTCCACCGAGTTTCAGTATAACGTGTGGAGGAACAAAAAGCAACTGACATTTTGGAGTTCTAAATCAATTATCGCGCGAAGTGTATTTGCAAAATTTTCACATATTGCAAGTAGGGAAGTAATGAGTCTACAGAATTTGAAGGGATGTAATTGCAGCATGATGTGTTTGTACGCACCATTATGAAAGATGAAACCAGGTGAAGCCTTGCAGGAAATTAGTCCAAACAGCTGCAAAAGCACCGGGTGTTTTGAGATGAACCAAACTAATTAGTACAACGTTGGCAAATGCTCCTCAATCAAAGCATACCGGTATCGTGAACAGAAATCTAGGTCTCCTTTCCATCTCTTAAGCGACTATTTAGACAGAACTTAACCGTTGCTGACTTATCTACCCACCTGCAGTGCAGTCTGTCCTTTATACATTCGTGTCAGTCGGGTGCGTCTCTCTCCATGCAAGCGCACTCGGCAATATTCGGATAAACCATTCGTACCACTAACTACTTCCAGGATCTCCACATCGCCGAGGGCAATATTTCGAAACTAATAAATAGATGGGAATGTTAAATGTAGCATGCTGAGGTGCGGGGTAGGATACAGCACTCACTTGAGACAACGGGCCACGCATATTGCCTGACAGGAATTCAAGAGTCATTTGAGATCTTATGCTGGTTCTGAACTGAAGGGGGCCTTGGGTGAGGTTTTTGGTGATCTGCAATTTGACTCACGATAAAGGTGTTCCGTAAGTCACCTATCTCCTTTTCATAACTTGTTAGACGGGATTTAACGCGGCCCGCTGTCAGGAGTCTACGATAACCACTGGCGTTTGTATCTCGTATGAGTTCTTGGATTTTACCGGAAATTCGTTGCAAACACCTTAATTAACACGATCAGTAATGATATAAATATTAGATGCTAGTCGAGATGATCCTAGATGTAAAGTCTTAGACATTGCTGCTCCAAACGTTCTGAACATGATCCCTGTTGGAGATCCTCTGAGATTTCCTCGTGAAGGGCCTGTAGAAGATTCGTAACGTTGATCATCAATGCTTGATAGTCTTCCTTATTCTGTTGGATTCGCTGTGAACAGATAAGCATAAACGTTTATTACAAGTCAGAAACTCAGCTCAACAGACCTGAATAGGTTCCAGGAGAGTTGAAACCAAGGTAGCCGCGCCCTTCAGATAAGGGAATGGCAGAAGTTCACCAGTTGCGCTGGCTAGTTTGACTATAAATGCAGCATTGTCTAACCAGTCTGTTTGTGGTTGGGTGGCGGTCTGTTTCCCTCCTTGACGTCTAAAAGGTATGTGAGGCATGCTTGAAGTTGCGGGGCTTAGGCAACAGTGAAAGTACTTAAAGACACGCTGTCAGTGTCGCAGTGCCTCCCACACTAGGCTTCTGCTCTCTTTAGCGATCCGACCAAACACGAGACATCCAAATTTAGTTGAACATAGCCTCTGAGCCGAATTTTCCTCATTCCAAAGGTACTTAAGTAGTTCATTCAAAATTATTCTAGTGTCTAGTCACAATGAGAAGTATAAATTTTAGCTTATAAATTGCAATCCTCACAAGGTTATGAACGCAGCTCGTTCAAGTTGCAAGGCCTATATTAAGAGTTGCGTCATCGCCCCGTACGACAGGGTTTATTCATATGCGCATATATGCGCCTATTTCATTTTGGTTCCGATCCTTATAATTTCGACTTGACTAACGTGACTTTACTAAATCACATCGTTTCGGACATCCGATAGTTTCTATTCCGTTGGTTATATACAAATTCTTTGAGTTCCCGGCTTCTCCAGCTGTCTATTACATTCGTATCTGACTCTGGGTCTCTCGCATTCTAAGAAAATAAAGTACCTAAACGTTTAGGATTGACAACTGCACGGCCAATACTGGAGCAAGTGTGATGAAATTGTTGACAGCGCTAGTCCTCTCAGACAGAAGCATCGGCTTTTGCAGGAAACAAGATTGTGAGGCAATGTTTCGGAGAGAGACCGAACAGACATGGTTTCTATTGGCAACAGTCAGTGGAGGAGTATAAATAGACCAAATGCGAATACCTGAATCTTAATGGAATCCTGGGTATAGCTTACTGTCTCTTTTTGAGCGGTCACATACTTCTCATTAAAGGATATAGTCACAGTCCACCACACATGTAGTGTAACTAATGGTCCATGTAAACCTAAGAAACTTGGATTTTGATTATCTTTCTATTAATATTATTTAGAGTCGTTCCAATGATCTTGTTTGATTTTCTCACATATATTAAATATTTTGTCTGTTTTACTTTCATTAAACGTGAGTTTAACTCTACTAGTAGTTATGGTTCGTGTAAAACTAAGCCTTATGGATTTTTATTATTTTTTAGTAAGATTATTTAGAGTTGTTTTAATGATCCCGCTTGATTGTCTCAGGCATATTAAATATTCTGCTCGATTTTTTTCATTAAACGCGAGTTGGACTCTACTAGTAGTCATGGTCCATGTGAACCCAAGCCTTAGGTATTTTTATTATTTTTTATTAAAATTATTTAGAGTTGTTTTAATGATTCCGATTGATTGTCTCAGGCATATTAATATCTTGTTCAAATTTTTCATTAAACGTGAGCGGGACTCTACTAGTATTCACGGTCCACCGCAGATGTAATGTAACTAATGGTCTGTGTAAACCTAAGCCCTCTGTATTTTTCTTATCTTTCTATTGAGATTATTTAGAGTTGCTTCAATGATCTTAGTTGATCGTCTTAAGCATATTAAATATTCTGTTCGATTTTTCTTCATTAAACATGAGCTGGGCAGGAGAAAGTCACACCGTTAGCTTGAAAGTTAGCTGAACCAGCCCTTCCATTAACTTCACCCATTCTATTACAAGTGATACTGCGTTGAGAAGTTAGGTGGTAGACCTCAACCACTTGCTATGCTTTTTATCTTCCAAAGAAGTAGTTGTACTCCATGTGACCAAGGACTGGGTCTGTACTGCCCGAAATGGTGACAGACAGATGGATCTCGCTAATCAGTCAGAAGCATCTATGCCGAGGTGCCGAGTAGTACCAATCGACTATGAACTCGGTGAGGAAGTAGATCACTCGTGGATTCCTCGTCATCCGCAGTGGCATAATCACTTCCACCTGAACTGCTACCAAGTGCTGGCGTACGAGACTGATTCAATTTAGATTAGACATTTAGTTTGAAACATCTCTTCACCCTCATTATTACAGGTGCATCCGCCTGTCAATTCGCAGCTACTTGAACCAATGGCTTTATCAGGTGGTTACTACAACTATGCATAATGGATCATGATCTTGCTGTATCGAACTCCATTGTGACTCTCCAATTGGCGCCATACTTAGATGCGACTCAGGAATGGTGTGCTTTTGACAGACGAAGTTATTGGCAATGAGATCAATAATCGCCACAACTAAGATTTCAGGCGTTTACTTAGGCGTGATTATGTATACGTGTAATGGTAAGACTCACGACATCAGCAGGAGCAGGCGCCTCAGCAGGAAGTCCCTACAAACGTCATAACCATCAAAGTGTGTCATGAGACATATTATGATTGTAACGCGCCTGCATTAGTCCAGCTGCAGCAAGGAACACGACCCTCTCTGTTATGAGATTGGGGAATAGTGCTGCGAAGGCTGCCACGACGCC
>KN837450.1:64759-89632 GCA_000827215.1 Sphaerobolus stellatus SS14 | reverse complement strand
TTCTACCAATTCCTTCGACTCCCACGAGTCTAAATGAGCCCTATATGACCCAATGCAAATCTGACCGCTTCCTTATCATGTCGGTAGGACTCGATATATGCGTTATGATGTCTACCGCCCATCTGTCGGCTAGTCTTATCTGGTAAACAGTATTATCTACCCAGCGTCATTCTGCCACGTGATGTCCACTTAAGATCGTCGACTGCCCTGCAATTTTGGTATCCTTATCACCTCGACGGCTCCTTACTTTGATCATCATCAACTCCAATGCCTGCACCTCCAGCCAATTCTATACTTCGTCTCTTCTATGGACCGATTATTTCTCCTGTAACGCCTCGGTTGGCCAAATATCTTCCACATGCGCTCATTTGCATAGATAACGGAACCATTTCATGGATCGAAGAGGATATTAAGCATGAGGACGAGCTTAGCAAGGTTTTGGAAGCGAAGGATATTGTAGGATGCGAGGTGACGCGTCTTCGCCATGGGCAATTCCTGATGCCGGGTTTCATCGACACTCATACGGTGCGTATTAACCAATCCTCATAAATCTGGGTCCTAACGCTAATTCTTTCCAAAGCACGCACCACAATTTCCAAACCTAGGAAGGTAACATAGTATTATATGAGTTTATGAGGAGTACTTAATATGCTTTACTTTACTCTTACCAGAGGGGGTCAATATGAGCTTCTAGATTGGCTTGATAAACTCACGTTTCCAACGGAAGCTAAATTTGGAAATTCTAAATATGCCACAAAGGTTTATAGAAGCGTAGTCAAGAGACTGCTCGACTGTGGGGTAAGTTGCAATAATTTCTCATTCTATCTAAGACTAATTTGCCATACAAAGACCACCACTTGTTGCTATTACAGTTCTGCACATGTCGTGGGTTCACGAATCCTGGCAGACATTGTACACGCCAGTGGTATGTTAAGTTTATCGGATTATTTTCACCCATGCTAATCAAGGTTCAGGTCAGCGTGCTTTTATTGGGGTATGTTACTCTCGTCCAGTTTTATTCCACAGATATCTAATGAAGATTAGCTTTGTAATATGGACCGTCATGTTCCAGACACCTACTTAAAGGGGATAACCCATGACGACTCCTTGAACGACGCCCGCGAGTCAATCGAATATACGCTTTCCCTCAAGTCTCCCCTCATCCGCCCAATATTAACTCCTCGCTTTGCCATCTCCTGTTCTGGACCTCTTCTTCAAGGCCTCGGAGACATCATCTCTGAATACCCCGAACATGCCCTTCGTATTCCCGTACAAACTCATCTTGCCGAGAACAGAAACGAGATCGATTTCACGGCCTCCTTATTCCCCGACCATGAATCATACACACACATTTATGAGAGCCATGGATTATTGGGTCCTGCAACAATCCTTGCGCATGGATGTTATTTGACGGAGAAAGAGCTCAAGTTGATTAAGGAATCGGGTGCTGGCGTTAGTCATTGTCCCACTAGCAACTTTCACTTGAATTCTGGGATTGCCAAAGTGGGAGAATGGCTGGATGCAGGGGTTAAGGTAAGTAGATACTAAACAGAAGAAGAAGCTTTTAGTTAATTTTAATTTTAGGTTGGTCTGGGAACGGACGTATCGGGAGGCTTTTCCCCGTCCATGCTCACTGCGATTCAACACGCAAGTATCGCTGCGAAGGTCATAGCAATGCAAACTCCGCCTGTCCCCGCAAAATCCAACGGTGCGAGTGGACATACAAACGGTACAAACGGGCATACCAACGGACACGTTAACGAGGAGACCAACGGGCATGATAACAACGGGGAAACCAATGGACATACTACTAATGGACATACCAATGGACATATCCACGGTATCAATGGCCACTCAGAATCCCCGCTCGCAAACAAGCCTCTCTCAATACCCTCCCTCCTGTATCTAGCAACCCTCGGCGGCGCCCAACTCGTCGCGATCGAGGACCAAACTGGCAGTCTCGATCCCGGCAAAGCCTTCGATGCCTTACTCGTCGATTTACGGCCTGAGACGGGCAATCCCAACCTTTGGTGGGACGAGCACGAAGAGGGCGAAGCGGGGGTCGATAAGGACCCAGTACATGAGTTGCAGGATTTCTTGGAGAAGTTCTTTTTCTGTGGGGATGATAGGAATATTGCGGAGGTTTATGTGCAGGGGAGAATGGTTGCTGGGAAGAATGGTCAGGCTGTATAATATAATAAGTATTCCGATTTTTGGTTGGACCTTTTAGGATCGGACACCGTGACTCTTTAGTATCATAGTTTAACGTATAATGTATTCAATTCTCCTGTTGGGATGACTATGAATTATTGCAGAGCAACGTATTCCGCTATTTGATGGGTTTTACGTACGTCTCAGAGAGCCAGATATGTCAGTGGTCAAGTCATGTGCGTATTGCAATACGTCAAGCGAGGATCTACCGCGTAGCGTCGGGGGAGATTGTGAAATCCTTCTTGGTTAATCTAGTAATCGTGAACGTGGGGGCGCCATTGTCTATTGGGAGACTGGCTGATATCGCCATGTGAATTGGGTGTTCAATTGACCCATCATTTATTCCGTAAAGAGGTTTGTGACTCGGACAGACAATCTCTCACTTGGCGTCCCGATTCGAAGCCTGAGGGGAGTGAGAGCATAGATGAAAATCCTTTCAGTGTTTTTATATGCTTGCAAAGTTTGATGGGCGGACTTGAAGGATGAATGGAGATACTCATGAATTACTCGATAAAGATTGGGATAGTTCTTCTCACCTACATTCCGAAGAGGGTTCCGTCGGACGAGCCAGTGCATAACATGATGCATACAACGCAATTCATGAGAAGTACGCCTGGGCCTTTCAGCAACTGCACCCTGACAGAAATCGATATATCACTTACTAAAGGTTCCCTGTCGCCTTCTACTGAATTTCTAGCGCTGGAAGCCTCTGGACCTGAGCTATTCCCCAAACGGACCCGCTCAAGCCTAGAGGAAATTTTGACTACTGCATGCGCGGACTTTGGAGAATACATGATCGTAGTTGGGAACGAGTAGGAAACGAGGGAAGAAATACCTGCGGATCCCCCCTTTCATATTCCACCGATCCTTGTGCAGCTTAAATGATTCGAGGGGAAGTTCCGGTGGTGTTATTAGAATTTTGTTGGAATAACGATTGGCCAACTTGACACAAGGAACCTTGCGCGATGACGATAAAGGACCTTCTCTCACCAAACAAACACTACTGAATTTGAATAAAACCAGACATTGTTCCGTGATGATTATGGTACATCATAAAGTCAGTCAGTCAGTCAAAACAGTATGTATATGTATATCGGAAATATTTCCGTATCCTGCCATTTTTTTCTCCAGGAGACCATGTGCCCATTGCCAGACTCGCCAGGAAATTCACGCCATCAAATGCTCAATTATCCCATTCATTGAGGAGACACGACACCTTAAACAAAGTTTTATTAAATATGAAAGCCACTACTATGCTCCCATTTTACAGCGTGAGATAGGGGTGCCAGTGAACCAGCTCGTGTATATCAGCCACAAAGGCGTTCCAGGATATAATGTATTTCCACTGGCAGGACCCATGCGGAAATGTTCGAATGTTGTCTATTTTAATGACTCCACTCAATATCTCCAACTATCAACCGAAGACGAATTTAGCTGGAAACTCACTCTGATCGTCTACCAATATTCGGCGTACAGCACATATCCGTGATGCAGTCGGAATACTTTAATACGGTTTATGAGTATGGGAATTCAGACGGGAGGAATATCGTCATGAGGTGGCAATGACGCCTTCGTAGATTACTTTGGGCAAGCGGCCCGTGAGATAGGAAGAGATTAGGACAGCAAGTCCTTAGGGTCCTTCTCCAAGGAAAACAGCCTGAGTGCTCTAAACGCTGATTGCAGGGATTAACATATGAGGGAGCTTATGCATCTACGCGTTTAAAGAGACTTACCCTCATTATTATTGCCCAGTCTTCCATATGCAAAGATTTTTTCTGGTTGTTCAATCTGATGAGCACAGTCTAGATTTTAGCCGGATTGTTCGGATTGCTCGGTGTTACTATTAATCTTCTCGGTCGGACAACTTCCTGGGTTGCATGGAGACACAGGGCGCTGTAGGTGGTTTACCATTCCCCGTCCTTGAAGAATTATCCTCGATATATTGCTAGAAAGGCGAGGCGGAAATGTCCATCCAGCTTGAAATACATAAAGTTAGTATGCCTATTCCTTCCCTTTTGGTAAGAACGCGGCTCTTTCCGGAAAGGATACTCAGCAAGCCGCTATCGCCGCGCGTCTGATTATCCGCATTTTTTCCAAAAGCCCCGCAATTGAATAAAACATGGTCCTAGCTGATTCAATGGCAGGCTGACATTGCAATTGGAAATTCTTCTGAAAATGAGCGTCAAGTGGAGAGATTCTAGAGTATTCCCCGAGTCTTGAAGCACGGATATAGTGGAATGTCGTCCGGGTATATGGTAATGCACTTGAACGGAGGTCACATCCGTCTTCCGGACCAGAGGGCCTGTGTGGAGTCCGAATGGATCAGAGTTCGCTGTTGATCCATTGCGCTTGTCAGCTCGCGCGTGCCAAGGTTGTTATTAGAAGCTACGTATGCTGGGAAAGAAACAGAGCGGTGGTGAGTATTGCAAGGGAACACATACGACGATAACGCTTCACCCAATGCATTCACGGATCGGTGTTAAAGAAGTGCTGTACGCCAAGGGCCTCGGAGTGGCCGCAAAGCAGCTACGGCTGTAAGGCTCCAGTGTTCAATGGCACAGCGAGTCCGGCGAGTTAACATTGCGGATGGCATGCGCGGGCGCTTCGAATGGTGCACAACGTATATCCTAGAAAAAAGTGCGCAGAGCAGCAAACAGGATAGAATTTGACTATAACTTACTTTCGTGCTGTATTTGCCTCCACCTGGTGCTCTGATTCGCAAAGTCAAGTTGGTGACCGTAATTAAGCTGAAGGGTGGGTCGCCCACAGGGACCCGCCTCGATCTGATGACAGGGCTGACATATCGGCACAGAAGGCTTCATGCTCGGAATCCTCCCGCACCGGCCTCTCATTGCATCAAGTTCCCTTATACGACTCGAGCCTGCACTTCTAGGGGATATTCGAATCCGATCGCCCATTCTGCCAAATATGCGGAAGTCGCTGTGGCACCCGATGGGAAGAGCCATTCCGAGCCTGCAGGTCACGGTTAGCTATAGCATCGGGGCTAATATCTGGCATACAGTCCGCATCGTACTTCTTGTGAACCCGGGAATAGCAAGGGAGAAGTCTACTTTCTTGCGTGAGAAGCGCCCCGGTCCATGTACCTCGTCCACTTCGCCACAATCTCCCCGTCCAGGTACTTTAAAAGCCCATGCTGCTGGAGGCACCCCGCTTCTTCAGCAGTACCTTTATTCGCGCTATTCCTACCACACTAGGAAACCTCAGAATCGCGCACATGGCACGTAAAATTCTTCCCTCTCTTCTCTCGTCACCGACCATGAAACCCGAAGCACACCTCGTCGTGATGGCCATTCCTGCCTGGTGAGTCCAAAAGAAAGCAAAGATAATGTTTGCTTTATTCAAAGCAATCCAATCTATCAGCTGTGCACGGTTGTCCTTTATTTTGGTGCAAGCGGCTGACATACTGCCATTTTAGGGGGCATGTTCGACCGCTGTGTGCATTCGTCGCTAGGGTTGTACAACTCCACCCGGTATACGTGACATTCCTTATTGCTGGAGATAACGTTTCTCGTGTGCGAAATGAGCTCGCGCAATACTTTCTCTCTCCCGAGCAAGAGGGCTTATCGAGATATATCAGGTAGACGCCAGATTCGTACAAATGGTTTAGCAGCACGACTCACGTCCACCACAGGGTAATCGGTCTTGGGAGTCTTGTCCCCCTCGCTAATCCAGTTCCACATCTTTTTTACATGGGCAGTATTGCCCAAACATACGAGCATATGTACGGGGAAATGCTCCAGTCTCGCCCAGTGACATGCGCCTGGACTGGAGACGTCCACGGAGCGTTCCCTTCTCCCACAGTAGTGATAGTTGACGTAAGTACTGCTCAAATCCTTATAGAGCATCGGACGTTGCTTAATCTCAGGGTCACATAACAGATTTGTTCAGCGTACGCCGTTCAATCAACCAGAACTATTTCGGGCCGAACTGTTCCTGTCCTGGCATGGGTAGCAACTCCGGCCTCCTCTCTTATTCGGCTGTTCGGAGATGAGTCCAGAGGGGGAATAGGTGACTTGGGCGCGAAGATATACGAGCGAGCCGCAGAGACAGGGCAACGCGCGGAAGATGTTTCGGGGGATGTGAGTAAATGCTAGCTATAACAGGACTCAATTTTCTGATTAAAAGTGACAAATTTAGGTTTATAGAGACTGTGAGGGTGCCGTTGTTCGTGTTCCCGGTCTGCCAGAGCACTATGATCACGAATGGCACCCGCAAGAACCTCGGTCAGCGTCAAGAATTCCCTGGGTTATCCATAAAGGTGATACAGTTAAATCCCGCTGATCTTACTTCATATTGAACTTGATTTTTAGGATATGCCTCATTGCAAGATTGCGACGGAGCGATTTCTATAAGTAGCGAGGCGTACGAACCTGTGTCGACCAAAGCAGTCCACGAGTGGTTCCAAGAGGAGGGCAAAGAGTTTTTTGCTCCCGGTCCTTTGACTGTTCCCATCCCCGGTCTTTCCAGTCCAAATCCTTGCGCATCAATTTCAGGAAGCAACGCAGAGACCGATTCCAAAGTGCAGAACCTTCTTGACCTGGCCTTTGAAAAATACGGAAAGCAAACTTTATTTTATGTGAGAACAATCATCAATCGTATTTCGCATTTTCCTAAGTTAGTGTCAGATCGCCTTTGGGAGTGTGTTTTGGCCTAAGGATTCCAACCATGTCTGGGAATTGATTTATACCCTGCTAGACCTGGAAATTCCATTCGTATGTATTTCATTTTTGGAAAAATTATTCTTCAGCTCTTATTTTCTGGAGTAGATTTTCTCCCATGCATCCTTTGGGAGCTCTGGAATCCCCAAAGACGTCGTTACACGAGTGACGGAGTCCGGGATCGGATTGATGCTGCCATGGACGCCTCAACAACTCATCCTGTCGCATCCTGTATGTTTATCCTTAATCATGACGCGTTAATGGGCTCACAATAGCCTTTATAGGCCACTGGATGGTTCCTAAGCCACTGTGGCGCAAACAGCATCATGGAGTCGCTATATCAGGGAATACCACTGTAAGATTATCTCGACGATTCAAAATTACCTTTACATATTTTTGTCTTCAGTATTTGCTGGCCTCAGGAAGGTGATCAGCCTGCCAATGCTCTCTATCTCAGCACTGCCCTCGATGTTTCGTTCGAGCTTCTCCAAGTTCGCACTGGGTTGGGACGTCGCAAAGTCTATCGAGATGGCACTATCCCCACAGGGACACTAGAATCCATACGAGCGGAGTTCCGAGACGTTTTGTCCCGCGCCAAAGGCCCTTCAGGGGAAAGGAAAAGGGAGAATGCGCTGAAGGTCTCGCAGGCTTTGATTGGTGCTTGGTCAGATGCGGGCGTAAGTAGGGAAACAATGGCCCGATTTATTTCGAGATTTGTTGTGGGCGTGACAGACAAAGGACGTATCGAACAATGATATTAGAGTAAGGACGCACGAATTTGGGATTCTGATGGGCAGCATGACTCAGGTCCACCGGCGGGACGACGAGGACTATCATTGCATTGGCACGAACGACGCTCAAAATTTCACCTTTATTGCACATTTGTATTTCTATTAGATGCACGCATCTTGTCTTGTGTACTATTATGACCTGTCGATAGAGTGATATTGTATGGCTTTCATTGTATGTCTGTGTGTAGTGTGCTAGTGATTTTTCAAGTGTAATTGACAGTGTGGAGTAATTTGTCCGATATGCACTGTGATGTATGCCAAATTGAGAACGCCGTCAAGAGCATATGGTTTCTACAAAGTCCATGTTTCACTCGAAGTAGCAGTACCTTTCTTACTGGTCCGCCTTGTCACTTTTGCTGGTGGCGCGATGGTCGCAAATCCCCGAGCCTTTCACAAGCTTTCATGTATAGCACTAAATTTCCTTCTTTCATAAGCTTCGTGCAAAGAGTTTCATTCTGCAGGCACTGCTGCCTCCAAGGAGGTATGATGTGCCAGCTTCCGACGGTAAGCCCCGGTGATGTTAATTGAATAAAATGCATCTCAGAAGGTCGTGCCCTTCTGTCCCTGGGGCCCGATATTCTGTATCGCCAGCTCTCCTTGTCACAATAATAGAAGGGGAAAATCCGGGTAAAATCTTTACAGTTACAGGATGAGTATTATACAAGTACATAAATTAAGATATAAACCTTGGATACTAAACAAACGATGCAAAAGTGCAATACAAAGCAATAATGGTAAACGTTCAAACTAATTAGAGATTTTTCAAAAAGACTCCCTGAGTTATGAGATAATGCAATCACTGTCCGAACCGGATGGAGGTGGCATTAAGCTTCCGTCTACAATGACTTTCAGGCTTGCGTCCGAATTTAGGTAGGAACAACCGCTATTATACCCCAAAATTAGGCGACTTTAAAATGCCGTAAGAATATAATATGCTTACTCGAATTGCAGGCTGTGACCATTCCAATGTTTATCGAGTGGGATTACCAGAGATCTCGATGTCCCTTGAATATACGAGCGTGGGTCGTCGTTTGTTGGCCACATCGGTATTGGTTCTAATGGGTTTGACCTAACATTAAAGTTATAGGTAATAGGCGGCTTGTTGGAATTTGAGTTTCTCTTCTCTTTTCCCCATGGAAGAAGCTTTGGAGACTGGCGAGGGGTAGAAGGCCCCGAAGTTCCATCAGCTGTATCTGGGAAAGGTGTATTTGGATCCAGTATCGACATCTGAGCGTATAGCTTTGATGGAGTCGATGGACTTAATAGGGATATACAAGCGACCCATGTGCCAGGTTTAATAACTGCACCCATTGATGTAGTCTCAGCAGTAAGAACTGCGAAGCTTATCGACCAAAGTCTCCCTGAAATAAAATTAGGGAGCCATTTTTTGACATTGCTAGAGAAATACGAACCTCGAACAACGACTTCTGTTGATATATACCCAATAGCTCTCATTCGCTGCTGGAATTTCGCAACATTCCAGATCAAACGGAATGCGCCGTAATCTGCATCGCCATCGATTGCCTCAAGCTTGTCTTCCGGAGTGACCCCTAGCAAAAGCTCATGAGCTGAAATTTTATTGGGTTCCTCTCCGCGTAGACGACGGAAAAGCGTTTGATCGGAAGTCAATAGACAAGCCAAATATGCCTCTGCCCGTGTTGCCCTATCCATAGGGACAGACAATAGAATGTCGAGCAAGGTCACTGCGCCTTCATTTTCTTCTTCGTCACGGCTGCCAGGTTTATTAGATAACTTGACGATGGCCCAATAAATAGGATTATGTCCTTCTATAAACTTCTCCGACAGAATTGATTGAAACGAAAGGCCGCGCGCTTTACAGGTATCTGAGCATGACTGCAAGACATACGCGGCAGCTGCGGACTGTGGGTCTTGAACCACGTCTCGAATCTACAGCGCAGTTAGACTTGGCTTGGCCCTGTGGCGAGCGAAAATGACTCACCAAGGCTTGCACAGTTTGCTTTATCTCCTTCTTGTCCTTTTTGGAGGTTTCGCCAAACCACGAAAACCAGGGTTTCTTGGAGCTCGACGCCTTTGAAGAGATGGTTGGTGAAGAGACCTCTGGGACATTCAAATCTTCGATGGAAGGGTCCCGCTTACTGTCGACCAGTGGGCGATTGAATGTAGGGCGAGTAGGACTTGAAGTTTCCATTCCATCGTAAGGTGGGGGAGCATCTGACGGATCCTCCGATGGGCCTTTGTTGTTGACGATCATAGTGGATGCGCAGGTAGAGAGCAGTATTCGTGGTCACTGCGGATAACATCTCGATGCTGTGCGGCTCACCTCTACCGCCCAAGAAGGAAGTCGCTGACGTGATTCGTCACGTCGTCACACCGCCACCGCACGAGTACGTGTTCCGCCGGCTTGCAGCCGGATTCATCGTTGACTTAGCGAGTTAGTAATTTAATTCTTATTGTCCCGCTAATGAAGATATAATGATAGGTATTGCTGTATTAGTTATTTGAAGGTAAATTATAGGGGAAAAAAAGTAAAGGTGCGTCATTTATCAGTAAAACTTGCTCTGCCTATTAGTGCTATGTAGTTCTCCTAGCAGAGACACCCGCCGTAGGAGAGCTATGAAAGCTAGGTAATGGCAACTTCGTCAATCAACCATATTTAGTACTATCCAGTGATAACACCTAATAGTACATAGTGGCAATATCTGTTTAACGTATTCTGCCATTTGTCAGGTTTCTGACGTTCGACATTTGTCTACTCCCACTGTGGCACCGTTTTCACGAGATGGAATAGAGACATCGCATATATAGAGTAGCTTCCTGAGACAATAAAGCCTGGTGTCCAAGTTGTCAACATTCCAGAACTAAGACGGTTTATACTAATTTGTCACTCAGTAATCACATAATAACATTAAATAATAAAAAAGAACATTGAAGGAACAGAATATCGAAGGGATCTGATCATATAGCCGTGGACTCGGAGTAAGAGGTGGTTGCGCTAGGATCCTCCAACTCAAGCGCAATAGTACTAGTCTTAACATGTGAGGTGAATTTGAATGACGTCGATACGGTCGGTAAGTGTTGGTTCGCAAGTTTTTCAGCAGCTTTCTTTTCGGCAGTTCGGATGAGAATGAGGTTAAATCCAATACCTGTCATCGGAATGTTCTAAGGACCCGGGGAAGAGAGTAAGACTGTAAGAATAGGTTGAAGTTCTAGAACATAGAAACATACCAAGGCAGCCACCACCGCGATAGCATAGGTATTGGGCGTCCACCACACAACAAAATGTGATAGAGTGACCACAACATACATAAATCCAGACTCAATCAACACTCTCATGACGAAGCGGATGGATTGTAGGGACTGGCTGTCCACGGCGGAGTCCTTGGTGACACGCCAAATGCGAAATGCAATCATCGCTGAAACATAAAGTCAGACCTGATATGCAGACGAGGTAAAAGGATTCTCATACGAGTTGCGTATAGATTTAACACCAAGGTCGAAGCCCAAAAAGGGGCTAAAATGGGTCCAGGACCAACGGTTGTGTTAATAGGGTGCCAAGAGGTTTGAATACCTCTCTGTTGGACTGTCTGCCAGTATGCTTGTAATATGGTACAAGCAAAAGCTCCAAGCCAGAGAAGAATAGGTAGTATGGCAATGCGTAGTGATTTGCCATATACATGCCATAATCGGAATATCTGTATCAAGCGTCAACGAATTGAACGGATTCTAGTTAAAGAACGTTTATGACAGACCAGAACAGCGTCTGCTAATAAGATGCCCATATTAGAAGCCGTACACTAAGGGGTATAAGACTATGATTTTATTATAAATTGCTAAAGCACCCACAATGACTATATCCACCCAATTAGGTGCATTAACCGTACCGCCCCTTTGAGGCTGCGGCACAATGCCAGGCTCCAGGGATTGCATCTTGCTCTGGAGAGAGACCGCCTTGTCGATAAGAACGCATGCAGCTATCAACAGCGTCACTATTAAAATTGTCCAATCGATTTTCTTTCGAAGCTTCCACCCTTCATCTGTCCACAGTAGCCATCTTAAACAGCGAAAGAGTGTTGGCAAGTATAGACCTAGGAAGAGAGCCTCCGCCCAAACATCTGCAAGAGTTTGGACAGGAGTTAGGGCCATGAGGGGGAGTTTACGGTGCAGCCAAAGGAACACAAACTATAAGCTTCTCTTTCTTTATAAGAGAGAGAGAACCGTATTGCTCCGACTCGCTTATTCGCCTATGCGCCTGAACTCCTTAATCGTGGTATTCGGGATACGTCGATCACCGCATTCGACAGGACTATTTATGAGAGATTTCAGCGCATCTCTCTCCCTGCAAATGGTAGATTCCCCCTAATTATAGAGTTAAGACTGTGCGAAGGATGCTGTTAAATAAGGACGTTATTTGGCATCAGCATGCGTGTTACAGGTCACTTTATCTTGCCGAGTCGGCCGAGGTAGAACTGATACTTCTGATGCTGATATTTGGTCTACTAGTTGTAGCAGATGTCTATTGACATGGGAACGATTTTAGGCATATAGGTTTTGTATGGAGCCCAATCTAGGACTAGGTGGTGATGGTTTTTTCCCCCCGGTCACTAAAATTAGCAGTGGGAAGAACTGGTGGCGTCTGGGTTCGGTTTTCAGCAACTCCATTTTTGTTTCTCATAAAGGTACAGACACTTGTACGTTGAATATGCTCGAAAATATTACTAATCTGCTGCGGAAAATAAGAAGGGAGGGATGATGTGGGACTAAACTACTAAACACACCATCAAATAACGAAAAAAAAAAAAACAGAACCTAATCAAATGTCAAAGGAGTATCTCTAATAATATATTTGGAATATCAAGGTATTATGCGGACTGTGGAGCAGGTCATTTACTGGATTTCAAAAGATCTCATAAGGTTTATGTCTGTCTTGTTGTCGAATTACAAGAACACTGTAGATACGACGGAGAGTTGACTTCGGAGTACGATACAATAATTTGTGGTCAGGGAATCATTTCGAGACGCGTCATGTATGCGGTGTCAAAGACAAATATACATAGCTAATTAATCAAACTTTCTACATCACTCCGTAGCGCCGTGGAGAGATATGGATTCTGGAGCAGAAATTAGAAACACACAGCGTATGAGTCACGTATAACAAGGCTCTCCTCCCATCTGTGCTTCCCGCGAAACGATGAGAGCGGATCACCATGAGCATTCCAAATAAAAGGATTTCAGAGAATAATACGAACTTCGTAACAGATGGGCTCTGTTTAGCCTGAGAGAGTTGACCTTCTTGGCAGGCTCGGATTCGTCTCTGAGCCCTCAATCTCCTAGTCAGGTCCTTCTAGAATGGTTACATTCGCATGGAATTCCTTGGTCTCAAGAAAATCATATAATGTAGTGTTTCTCGTGGTGTGTTGTTCTAAAGCAGGGTGCGGGAGAGTAAGTCGAGTCGCGACCATTGCAGCAGGAGCGACAATCCACGGTCCAACCGACCTCGTCATTTCAGATTGTCTTTCATAGGTATTTCCAGTCCAATAAGCAGCTTTCCGGAGGTCAAGAAAGAGACTGTAGATGTTTCATCAGATGCTTGGAAGAGAGACTTACACAGCAGCAAGTTGCAGATTAATGTTGCCTATGTAATTCTTTTGGAAGTATCAAATAGGATTCAAATCATTCATGAGAGATTATATACAATAGTTATTCCGATTTGAGAAAGCCACGCAAGGCAAATAATAGTGGCGATTAATTTTTCTATCAACACATTGTACTTGTAAGCGGTGCCAACATGCAGGCTACTTTATTTACACCTACCTTTCGCATAGAGAGCGTGCACACGGAGAACTATAGCGAGCTTCATTAGCGCTGATATATGCACTTGGGACAGAGAAAACGTATGCAATAAGGCTGCCTAAGTTGAGCATTGTCATCAGGAAATTCTCAAAGCTCCGGCCTGGTCATACAAGCCTTTACCAGAGCTCCCCAGGTGACTCTCAGCGCCTGTGTGACCTTTAGTCCGTCTGACAATTGTAAGGGAGCGTGCTTTTCGCGCGCCCTAGGACAAGCATCGCCTGGCTGGCACTTAATAACCCCCGCCGGCGATTTATAGGGACGCTGGGCGCATAAAAAGCTCCTAAGGCTTGAAGCCTAATATTTTCACTTATATAATGTTCAATTTACGAACCTTTAAATGGATTTGGAATGTCTATATAATTCTGTAAGTATTCTAATATACATATGTCCGCCTTCCCCAGGGTGAAGTACGTTAAATAATAAAAGGAGAAAATAGAAGCAACAGAATATCGGAGGATGTGAGCATATAGCTGTGGACTTGGACTAAAAGGTGGTTGCGCTAGGATCCTCCGACTCAAGCTCTATAGTACTAGTCTTGACATGGAATCTGAATGATGTCGATACCACCGGTAAGTGTTGGTTAGCAAGTTTGTCAGCAGCTTTCTTTGCAGCAGTTCGGATGAGAATGAGGTTAAATCCAATGCCTGTCATCGGAATGTTCTAAGGGTCCGGGTAAGACTGTAAGAATACGTTGAAGTTCTAGAACATAGAAACATACCAAGGCAATTACCACCGCGATAGCATAGGTATTGGGCGTCCACCATACAACAAAATGTGATAGAGTGACCACAACATACATAAATCCAGACTCAATCAACACTCTCATGACGAAGCGGATGGATTGTAGGGACGCGCTGTCCACGGCGGACTCCTTGGTGACACGCCAAATGCGAAATGCAATCATCGCTGAAACCTAAAGTCAGACCTGATATGCAGACGAGGTAAAAGGATTCTCATACGAGTTGCGTATAGATTTAACACCAGAGTCGAAGCCCAAAAGGGGGCTAAAATGGGTCCAGGGCCAACGGTTGTGTTAATATGCCAGTGTGAAGAGGTCTGGATACCTCTCTGTTGGACTGTCTGCCAGTATGCTTGTAATATGGTACAAGCAAAAGCTCCAAGCCAGAGAAGAACGGGCAGTATGGCAACACGCAGTGATTGACCACATACATGCCATAATCGGAATATCTGTATCAAGCGTCAACGAATTGAACGGATTCTAGTTAAAGAACATTTATGACAGACCAGAACAGCGTCTGCTAATAAAATGCTCATATTAGCAGCCGTACACTAAGGGGGTATAAAACTATGATTTTTATTCTAAAGTGCTAAAGCACTTACGATGAGTATATCCACCCAATTAGGTGCATTAACCGTGCCACCCCTTTGAGGCTGTGGCACAATGCCAGGCTTCAGGGATTGCATCTTGCTCTGGAGAGAGACAGCCTTGTCGAGGAAAATGCATGCAGCTATCAACAGCGTCACTATTAAAATTGTCCAATCGATCTTCTTTCGAAGCTTCCACCCTTCATCTGTCCACAGTAACCATCTTAAACAGTGAAAGAGTGTTGGTAAGTATAGACCTAGGAAGAGAGCCTCTGCCCAAACATCTGCAAGAGTTTGGACAGGAGTTAGGGCCATGAGGGGTAGTTTAGGTTGCAGCCAAGAGAACTCTCTCTTTAAGCTTCTCTTCCTTTATAAGAGAGGGAACCGTATTGCTCCAACTCGCATCATGTTGTTCGCCTATTCGCCTCAGCTCCTTCAAGTTCAAGGCCGTGGTATTCGGGATACATCGATCACCGCATTCGACAGGATGATTTATGAAAGATTTCAGCGCACCACTTCTGCTGCAAATGGTAGATTCCCCCAATTATAGAGTTAAGACTGTGTGAAGGATGCTGTTAAATAAGAACACTCTTTAGGCATCGGCTTGAGTGTTACAGGTCAGTTTATCGTCGGTCAAGGTAGAATTGATACTTCTACCCAGTAGTAGATGTCTACAAGATGTCTACTATTAAATAAGAACACTATTTCGGCATCAGCATGGATGTTACACATCACTTTATCTTGTCAAGTCGGTCGAGATAGAGTTGATACTTCTGATACTGATATCAGGTCCCTAGTAGCATATGAAAAAATGTTCGCATGTCACGATCATGACATGGGAGCCATCATTTGCTGTTCTAAGGCAGGGTACGGAAAGTGAGTCGAGTCGAGACCACTGCAGCAGGAGCGACAATCCAAGGTCCAAGCGACCTCGTCATTTCAGATGGTCTTCCATAGATATTCCCAGTCCGAGAAGTAGCGCCCCGGAGGTCAAGAAAGAGCTTGTAGATGTTTCATCAGATCAAACAGACAAAATCTGTATCCTATCGACGCACTGTGATGCCAAAGTAGCTGTTTCTCTAGGAACCATGACGAGAACGCTGTATAAACAGAGAGATGCTTGGAGAGAGACTTACACCGCTGCAAGTTGCAGATTAATGTTGCCTATGTAATTCTTTTGGAGGGTTTCAATCAATTACTATGCTTCGTCTAATGTCAAAAATAGTTACTTACATTTAATTTGCTAATTGTAAAAATAGAAGCGCATGTAATCTCATAAAATCCGACTTCACATGCGGTACTTGTGACAAATAGCACAACCAGCCCCGTTCCGAAATTTATCAAAGAAAGTGCCCTATATTACGGTCATTAAATCTCTTACATACAATTTCATACAATTTAAGCATTATTTGTCGATCTAGCGGAGTTGTTTGAGGCCCTCAGACTTTTGAAAGAGAGGGCAAAAATCAATAAGTCGAAGAAGAGAGCCGAAAAAAAAGACAAGGATCAATGGCTGTATAGGCGTGACGCTTTGCAGCTCTGAAATTCTGTGAAATTTAATCAACACAAAACTTCCGTGGACCACTCACCTCCAGACGAAGACTGCACAAGCTGTCGCAGTGCTATTGTAAGCCTGGCGCACCAGGCATACTCAGCGGACACTCAATTAGCTTACGAATCATCTTGTCTTCCTGTAACCACGTAGTATCTCGCTCTTTGCTCTCGAGCAATACACTGCGGTCCTATCAACTTGTGGGACTGCAAACCAGTGAGCCCAAATAGACAGCGGGCTTTCAGCTATGCAATTATTGAATGAATGCAATTTATCTGTAGTATCGTCCACCACAGAATACTAGGAGGAAATATCAAGTAGGATCCCATGAGAGATTACATACGATAGTTATTCCAATTTAGGAAAGGCACGCAAAGCAAATAATAGTGGTGATTAATTTTTCTATTAACACATTGTACTTGTAAGCGGTGCCAACATGCGGGTTACTTTATTTACACCTACCTTTCGCATAGAGAGCGTACACACGGAGAACTATAGCGAGCTTCATTAGCGCTGATGTATGCACTTGGAGCAGAGAAAACGTACGCAGTAAGGCTGCCAAAGTTGAGCATTGTCAGCTTCGATTAAGCTTGTCCTCACATACCTTCTGCTGTCCATATCACGAACGGTGCAATCACAAAACGGAACCATCCAAAGCCGCAGACGTATAGTCTGAATTTTGATGATAGATCGCTTGATCCAGATTCCCAATGAAGATAGGAAGAGCCTTGACCGAGTAATAGAGCAAACATGGGAAGATATCGAATGCAGAGAAAAAGAAAGAAGGGTAATGATTTCCGCCGTTGCCACACATGCTTCCTTTCTTGCTGGACAGACATTATTGTGATTAATTTCCTGCAGATATAGACATGACAGAATGAAATACCTCGAATGTCAATACGTAATTGTATACCGTAAGCGCTGTTGCCGCTGCAGTATAATAATTGGAGGACCGACTAGAGAAAGGTATAACTTCATCACGTCGCAAGGTCTGCTATTTAGACTCACTAATATGTAGCCGGATCTATTAGCGTTGTTAGAGAACTGTTCATGAAATCAAGGGTATCCTTTTGATAGAAGTCCGCGCACTACGAGTCTTTATATTCACTTTGTAGAGGCGATGCACAGTATGTATAACTGATCCCCAAACTATCAGCAACCCGAGGCAGCCATTCATCTGAGTTAATACACGCCACGTGTTGCAAACCCTTGTGCCGGTATATCTAAACATTGATGATACTACTCCATGGCCATACGCCGGCTGATACTGATATGGCAGAAGGGACTTGTGAAGAGCATAATTGCTGCTCGAACTGCAGGGGATATGCGAAGTCAGTATTGAGTAAAGGGCAATTGTAGGGTGTTACCATTGACAGAGCTTAAATTCAAATCATGAGCAGTTGAATCAGATTGAACATAGGTTACGGGAATAAATCGGCGAATTGGATGGGTCACGACTACTGGCAGCCACTGGAGTCTTAGTCTGGCGGGCTTGCAGATATGATGTCCAGAGCAGCGGCTTAAGCATGTTTCAAAATTCTTACAATTAAGAAAGAGTCTTCTGCAGTACTTCTCCAGTTTAGGTTGAAAGAAAAAGAAGAAAAAAAGAAAACGACCATTCCACGCTGACGATGGGAGTCAGACGCGATGTAGTAACGTCCGGCGGCCTTTTCGGAGTTGGTTGCGAATAGCATACATCGTTCTTAGATATGAGCCAGAGCGTTCTGAAGCTCTTCCTAGCTCCACTAAGCCTAAAATACAAGGAGGCTTCGGCCTTTACTAACACTAACGACGGAGGGTGATGAAAGACAGTCACCAGGGTATCAGTCTAACGATACATCCTATAAGTCTGTTGGAGATCCTTTCATGTACCTAAGTCCGATACTCACAGTATTACTATGTTCGAAGTTCTCTGATATCGTGCAGTGCACGATGAACCGAAGGCAGTCATTTTTTTCAACAGGACTTCTAGGTAGCGGCATGTAAACAGGATTAGACTCCACATTAGGGCATTCACAAGAGCTGTGAGAGAGAAATATCGGTTTGTTAAGAAGCCTGAAGATCATTTGGTATACGGGAATCGTCATCCCGTTGAATTCCAACCTGACGAGACAAGAATGGGGAGACAAGGAGGTAAAAAAAGGTGTTGGGGAACCAACATTAAGCCGGTTTATCATATTGTACTCACTTCCACACTACCGTTCTCTGATCCGAGAACTTCCTGTAAGTAACGGTAGAAAAAGAATTGAACAGGGCCCTAAGGGTCTATTCAGAAATTGAAGTGCTCCAGATGGTATATCAGACCCTAAGGCGGAATCATCTAAACCAACAGGACACAAGCATTCTGGCTGTAGGATTGTCTCGCGAGTCGCGGGAGGAAAATTCACCTTCCCTTTCAAGAACTCCGCCAAACGCCGGGAAATGCATCTCTCTTAAACAAATAATTCAGAAGCGATATACCAACGATTTATCCAGTTAAGCTTCTCAGATACATTTTCCTGTAGATCTTATTCATATGTATTATCAAACAGCGATACTAGGCTGTTTTCAAGGGGACTTAAGGAGTGTTTGATGGCTTAAAATGACTGTGAGGGCTATCAAACGAGTACTACTTAGATGATAAGTGATCAGGGTGGCTTCAGAAACGGCTGAGGGAATTTTTGGATATAAAAGGTATCATTTTATTTCAACTAAAAACGTCTACCTTTCGAAAATCCGTACAGATGAGTGCGCTTGCAGACGACACCTGATACAGAATGTGTGACGTTTCGCGTCGTCATGAATATCATTATTATTTTATTTGTTGTACAGAAGTAGGCAAGAAGGAAAAATCAAAAGCGAAAGTTCTAAAAATTATTCTAAATTTAAGTTACTATGAGTCATACCTTATGGTACCAATGGCTAAGCGTAGAGGAAGATTGGCTGTCAGCGCATGCGGGTATGGCCTGGCATTTTGATTTAAAATGATAATATCACATAGACATAACCCCGATAGATACACCTAATCTACATACACTACTTACATGCGCCAAATCTATATTATTCATACCCCTTGACAACGACCTGGATGTCGTTTAGCATAGCTAATCTTTGTAAAACATTGTCCACTAAAAGTCGGTTGAGATTATTTCTTTAACTATTCGAAGTGAAATAATACTTGCCACAAGCGACATATCCATGTCACATTCTGCAGATGCTTTTCAACATGTACGATAGCTTGAGGAAGAGTGTCGAAGGAACGTCGGCAACTTGAATTGTAGCGTGCGAGATACATACATTGGTGTTGTCCGGAAGAGTTGATTGATGTTGTGTCCTGGGTTGACTTTATGTAGGCGAGAACCAAATCCGGAGTCTTCTCAGCCTTACCAAGCCGATAAAGATAAAGGCTTGAAGTATCGGTCTGGGCGTGTTTGGATGTGGGAGAGCCAGTTGTGAAGCGAGGCGACAGGTTATTTTCGACAGTGTGGGTGACCTCAATGTTGTGGATCATGGAATCTTCTTGCACAGATGATCTCAGAAGGGTTGGATCAACATTGTCCAAATTGACAGTCCTAGCTAGATGGGGAACCCTCTTATTCTCCCGAAGAGGTGCGTTACTGAGAAGAGGTTGAAGTATATTGCCAACGGGCCCAAGGTTAGGTATATGCATCTAAATGATCATGGATGAGGCACGCCTCGGAAAGCGAAATAACGATGCTTACATTGGAAAAGATTTTTGGGAAATCATTGTTATATTGCTCAGTTTCAAATATTCTTTCAGCCAAGTCGTAATCATATTCGTCGGGTTGACCTTCACATGCTAGATCTATTATAAGAGTGTCAGTGAATGATAGTCGACGGTAAATTATATCTACATACTAGCATTAGTAGGATTCAGAGGAGCATCAATTGAAGAGTTTTGAAAAACTCTGACACTGTCTGCATACTTGAAGAAGTTAAGCTCATTTGAGGTCATTCTGGTAGAACATGAAGTGGTGAAGGGCTGGGAAGAAGCATTGCGATACCAGTCCCTTTTAGACTATTTCATGGTTACCTTCTGGGTCCGTAAACCCTTATGACTCGACTGGAGTAGATGGATGAACAGCTTCTTCCCGACATTTGTATGGGGTCCTATGATTTGCCTTTCTTGTTCCTGACTGATTTGCTTTCTCCGTGCCAAAGCTCAACGCTATTGATGGGGGTATGCACAGCTCTACTCTATCATGTGAAAAAGCGGAGCCCGCCGAGCGTACGGGCTGAAAGTCTTTTTCGATGGTTTTATTTGAGTTTATGTATGGACCTCATTTGGTTTGATTAAAAGAGGCCGAGAAACCGCTCCAGCTAGGCACTGAAAAGCGCTGACGGACACTGTAGACGGATTGAGTGTCTGGAAGCACTAGCAGTCAGAGGTACACTTTAGCTCACAAGTTTCTGAATTTAGAGAAAGCCCATTCCGCGACATGGAAGTAGTGTTGGCGCGGTGTCACTTTGGCGTAATGACGCTTCTTTCCCATAGAGTGTTCCTGTAACCAATTCACTTAAAAACTGTGAATTTACTGATCCTATCTGACCTATGAAACTACTGAAAATTTATTGTTGGCCTGAAAAGTTCTCAGAGAGCGTGAAATAACGAAACGCCTTTACGCTGAAGTGGCGCAGCAGCAGCACTACATGGAACCAGTAACTGAATGTTCCGTATGGTATGATGGCCGAGACGGTCGCGGAGTAAGTGGATTGAATTGCGATCACGGATATGTAACTTACAGTTTACCCGCAAACGTGATTCAAGATATTTTCTTACCTCATTATATATTTAGCTATTGCATTAGGATCTGTAGAGAAATAGTCTTTTTGCCTCATTATATATGTCATTTGAAAGAATCGACGACCATCACTAGACTGCATGGGAGATGGGATCCTGACTCACAGTTATCTCAATCCAGTTTGGCTGAATGGTAATGTTCAGTGGATCTGGGTTTTTCTCCTGATCCTCCCTTTAGCAGTACAAGGTTCAAGTCCCATGCTGGTTGTTATCTATTTATTTTATTTATGTATGTTCTATAGTATTGAGCTAAGTATGTCTCAGTCTAGAGTCTAGACATGGGATTTTGTGTAAGGGAAGGTGGGGGAGGTCTGCGATAAATCGAAGAAATCAAAGAAATAATCTCCCCTTGTTTGAGATCAATTTCAAGACCTCCTCTCCCGGTTTCTTGGATACTTATGCTCAAAAAATTAAAGTGCAAGTACTTTAGAGTTGATAGCAAAAGTCCAGAGATGGAGAACAGTTTATACGCCTCAATGCCTCCCCCTCCCTGGCAAAGAAAAAAAGAAAGGAAAAAAAAATTGACATGCCACAAGTCGAACTAAGAGGCTAAAGTGACACCTCACAAGTCTCCAACCATTGGACTGTTAGGTCATAGACCCTTGAGATAAGATAGTTACGTACAACCTCGCATCCGTGTCCAATTACATGAACCTTCTGAGGACCCTTCACATAAGAAAAATTAGACTAAACGGATTAATAGACTACTCATTTTATTTTATCAGCACCTTTATATGATGCCGTTTACGTTGTGCGCTGGATTTCTTCAACGGTTAAGGGAGGAGACCGGGGAATATCGGGCAGTCTTGTGATCAGGCTTGGCTTGACAGGTTAAATTCGACTTTCGATCCATGACCTTCCCGACTACGGTAGTATAAGACCTCCTCTTCTCCATTGATGGAATCCTGTGGTTTCGGTGAGCTATCACCCCGAACGCTCCGCTGGAGTCCGCTGGGCCGCACAGCTATCTATATCTCAAAATCCGTTGATGGGAATATAGCTGCGGTTCATAGGACTATCAACTCGAACGCTCCGGAGGCTCAACTTCATAGGCTTTGATAGATGGCTATGCGATTCAACAGCTTAGCGATGAGCTTTGACACAAAAAGCTCTCTGATTCGTGCCCCCTTCCCATTGGTAGAACACGCCGGGCAGACAACTTTCTAACAATAGGCACCCGCCGGTAATTTTCTTGAGGTTCGAAAATTTAAATATCATTTAAATCTTGTTTAAAGCTGATTAGAATCATTGCTACCGCTGTTAACTTCTAAAATAATGGTTACTTACTTTAGAATCTATTAGGTTTAAGTTTCCTATAGAGAGAACACCTACTGTCACAACATAGTGTGGCTACCGTGGGGCCACAGCTGATGATAGACTGGATCAGTTTTGGAAGGCTCTAAATAGTTTGAAATATAGTCATGACTTCCAGATATTCCTCAAAAGAGGGCTCAATTATTAATTGGAATTATTACTATTTTATTACTGCCTTTTTCGTATATTAAGGGCCCAACCGCCAATTAGTTTCGAAAAAATAAATATCGAAAAGGTTGAATTAGGTCAAGGGGTTCAGTCAATATTGTAGATAGGTTCGGGTAGCTTTATTTAAACACTTAATCAGACCTTTAACTGTGCGTGGCTGGATGCTATTATGAATGCGCGGATTGGGGACAGGCACTCGTCGGAAACCGCTGACGGTCACTGTAGGCGTCATGGAACTTACTAAGCCTGGTATTACTTAGCATGATTTTTAGAAGCCCACACAAATTAAATCAGGGGATTAGACTGAGATATAGTATAACCGAACGAGGATTCCAAGAAGAAGAGTGAGTAATACAGGAAATGAAAGCAAGACGGTAGATCTACCAATATATGCAGATAAAAAGAGAACAGACAAAGCCCATTGACGCCCACGCAACCACTGCTTGAACCGATTTGAACCAGTCTAGAAGTACAAGGAAAAGGAAGCTTTAATTTTCGATACTGATACTACTTATGAATCCATATCAACACAATTTGCTTAACGAGTACAAAATAATAGTATGCTTAAGAAAGTCGAGATATGTTTTAGTTGATGTACAGGGATTCCGAGAAGAAGAAAGAAACAAGGAATAGTACACGAGAATCCGAGACGACAGAAACGGAGTGGGGACGGGAACGGGAATGGGATTAATAAGATCGAGAGAGGGAGGTAGAGATAGAGATAGAGATAGAAAGATAGAAGCATAGAAAAAAAGAAAAAAAAATTGAATCCGATATTCAGGAAAAAGAAAAAAAATCCACCCTTATTTATTTCCATTTAATATGCCGGCGCTCCATACCCCACATCGCATTAACATCCGCCCCCGCATTCATAGCCTGCTGCGCCATCACCGTCTCCTGCCCGCCGGCGCCCATTCCAAACGCATTCGTCGTGATATCATCCGCCATCACGACGTCCTCGCCAAACCACTTGAACCCGGGCATCAACATCGTGTTCGTCCACTGCTCGTTCAACACGGTCTGCATCGTCGCGAGGTAGTCGCCTTCGCATAGGTCCATGTTATCTTGTCCTTGGCCCTCTCCTTGCACATCAGAATAATAAAATCCATATCCACCAGCCATAGGAACGCCCCCATAAGCCGTCTGCGAGCCCGACCCCGTCTCAGAGATGGACCACCCGTCCGTGCTCGCGCCCGCGTTCGCAGAAGAAGACGGGAACGCCGCAAAGTCCCACTGGGTGAGGTCGGGCTGTGGACGACCGACCCGGCTCCAGAGGTGGAGTTGTCTGAGGAGTGGTATGATTGACCGGAGGGTGTGGACGGGTCGGTGGGCTGACAGGAAGCCGAACGTGCGTCTGAGTCGCTGAGGTTGTCATCTTGAACTTGTTCTGGTTCTTCGATTTTGGGAACTTCGCCCTGATAGTGGGATTGGGATTGGTGTTGGTATTGCGCTTCCTGCTGTTACCGTTGTTGAGCAGCGAGCTTCGCCTGCGTCTTCCCTGCGCCTCCTTCTCCGCCGCCAACACATGCTTGACCTGCCCATGCAAGAACTTCGCATACAGCATAGGCGTGTGCGTCTCGTCGATGGACGCAACGGGGGACGCGAGCATCTCGACAAAGCGCTGCACGAGTGATATAATGCGCTCGCGTTGCGTGGGTTCGAGGAGCGAGGAGAATTCAAGACGGAGCATCTATGAGAAGAAATTAATTAATTAATTGTTAATTGATGGGGAGGAAATGAAGGGATGTAATACGTACCTTCAACATAAACGCCGCGCAAAATCCGCCCATGACGAAATAACAATCGGGCGCATACTTGAGGTATCCGCTCGGTGCATGTACGTCGCACAGCTGTTTCACGACCGCCGTCGCACTTTGGAGGCACTATCATACACTAACCCATCAGCACAAAAAATAATAATAATGCGAGCGAGGAGGATTAAGTACCTTAGCAAAGAACACGATATCTCCGAGCTCCGCGCCAGAGCGCTTGCGCCTCTTCCACGCGTCTTCGAACCCGAAGGGATACATCACGAGACGCATGTAGTTCTCGAAGAGGGGGAGCCCCTTGTGCGGAAGACACAGCCCGGATCTGACCAATAATGCGTGAGTATTTAATAATTCGAATAAATAGAAAGAGCGGGAGGGACTAACCATTCTTATCGCTCTCATGCTCATAGCTCCAATCCGCCGCGTCCCT
>KN837449.1:14684-27423 GCA_000827215.1 Sphaerobolus stellatus SS14 | reverse complement strand
CTTGTAAGAGCCTTTCTCTCCCTTTTTCATCTGGTTCAAATTAGATAATTCAAACTATTATCCTCTCACTTAAAAGGCCATATAATTCAAATTTGATATAAATATCACTCCAATAAAAACCATAATACAACCAGGTCTGGTGACACTTTTCTTTAACATTTCATTTGGGGTAAACAACAAGGTGTCTCCAGTGAGTGCGGTGTGTACGTCTTCCACTCATTGGTAAATGGCTAGGTGGACGTACGAGCCACCAGGGTAATTTTTTTCGAATCCAATGGTTTTTTTAATAGATATTAGACAATTATATTTGGTTGGAGGATACGCTAGAGTCCCGCCTACGTACGTGGCGGCGCCAGTGGATATGCCGCCTCAATGTACGTCTGCTTGGAGGAGTCCCACGTGCTTGTTTACAAAACCCGTTTTATTTAGTAGATATTAAATAATTGGATTTAGTTCCGGATTAATTGTGCTATTGCGGCCATCGTGTTGGATGTACGTGTACGCTTTCAGTACTGCCCCTGTCCCTGGTGGATTTCCTCTACGCTAGAGCCCCGCATACGTACGTGGCGGCTTCAGTGGATATACCACCCCGACGTACATCTGCTACTTGGAGAATGCCTAAGTGGACGTGTCGCCTCCAATACCTGTTATAGTATAGATTATATTGATGATATTTATGTATATTACTTTATAGTGCATGGATTGCAATAATGATAATAGGATAAATTATATTATCATACTAGACAGTAACATATGAGACATATGTCTGGCCGCCAGTCGGAACGTATGGTATGTGCGGCGATGCAGCCAGGGATGTACAGGCGAGACGTACGTCTAGGCTCTCCGCGGATGGCAGGGGAGGCGTATACCGCCAAGACGCTAAGGGCGGGGGGATGTACGTCTAGAAACTGGGCATAGGTGCCCAGCAGATTTTTGTTTCCGTACCCAGGAAGGCGAGGAGATATTCATTCACAGAGGAAATTTGGCCGCACACGCCTCGGTGTTTACCATGCTGATGAAGAACGTTCGTGCATCTGTGCTTGAGGAAATTCGGGTTAAAACTCCTCGTCGAGTTTTAGAATTGGTCTGCAACGCAATGTATGCAGCTGACGGTCCTGATTTCACGGAGTTGGGTATGGAAACACTACTCCAATGCTACGAATTGACAGTCGAATTTGGAGCGTCGGTACTTCAACAAATGCTGGTCTCAATCATAAGGTATTTATTCTGTTCTCGGGGCTTTGGCAATTAGTATTAATTTATTATCAGTATTAATCTTAGCCAGGATAATGCACCTGGCGTGTATCGTGCGGCCATGAACACAGGCAACTATACGCTCGCTAACTTAGCCAGAAGAGGCATAGACAACGCGTTAATGCTTCAGCAGGCCGTCCTGGGAACTATAGCCTGCGTGAGTTTATTTTCACTTATTTATTCATTAGACAGTCACTAAATGATTTATTTAGACACCATTCCAGGGCATACGTGCTAAACAGCTCCTTTTCAGTATTGCAATTATCTTGGCTGATATTCAGATCGTTCCGGGTAGCCTGAATGCCCTTTGCGGGGCAACAATTTTTGGGACTATAATCTACACAGTTGGGAGGTTGTGCGAAATCGTTGACACTGACCTGCCTGCCCAGACGATTCTGGCCTCTCTCAGGCAGGTTCATGAGCGAGACGGGTGCATGTGTACCAATTGTACTCAGTTCCGTGAGAGATTGGTCCGTGGGGTCAACAATCTGCTTCAAGGATTGCGGCCTCTCTTTCCAAGACCTGGTGGTGCAAATGTGGTTCTTGGCGTTGATAGAGATGACGAAACTGCCGGTACTAATGGGAGAAGTACCATGGGCGGGTCACCCGAACTATAGTTAAACGAGAGTCAGACATCCTCATACTTTCTCGTCTCAGGAGCTTTACTAAGCCCGGTCTTACTGATTCAATCCCTACAGCCTTTTGTTTGCAGTGTGTGGATAGAGAATAAACATTTTAAAGTTTGTCACTGGATGGCAAGCGTTCTTTCTATATGATATAACGTGTGATATTCTATGAAACTCTATATGTAAATTTCTATCTCACAGATGAAGACGAATAAGGAGGAGTAAACAACTGAGTGTAGAACCCAGTCAAATAATTTCTCCCTCTCCTTCAAAGTCGCTCATCATCTCTCGCTATTAGCACCTTCTGTCGTGGGAACTGGGGCAGCGTGCATATTTAGCGGTGTCTGAACACGATTAAGGATCGATCCAAGCCCATACTCTTCGTGTCTGTTGACAAAGCTAATAGCTCGGACGAATTAATCATATTTCGCAATGGTTGCATGACAAATGTCTCTATGTAATTAACGCAAATAAACAAGCCTTTTAACAAGCACCCTAATCTTTACTCCATCCCCAGCCAATATGTAAAGATATACCACTAAAGTCATTACGAGCAAAGCTGACCATATCCTTTTTCGCCAACCATCCGTGTAACCCTAAGCGCAATATATAGATAGTACTATCTTTATAAAGTGTGTAGCGTACCTTCTTCCAAATAATAATGGAAGACAGTGCTTCCTCGGAGGTCCCACTTGCCATCCAATGTTGTTCTCCGTACGATTTCATCTGCGATATAAATGCCATGAAATAATAAGGATATGGAGGTGCAAATAATTACCGTGACAACTTGAACTAAATGACCATTGTTTCCATGCAGCACTGTTTGAATTGGTGCTCCGCTCGCAAAATCTGCTATATAGACAATGCCTTTGTCGCTGCCTTGGATCACAATAGACCCATCATCGTTGTAAGCTACATGCTTGGGCCTCCCAGGGTGCGCCAACGGCGCATGGAATGTTGTGAGGTGCTCAGCGGAGGTCAGCACGTACGCATCCATCCCATTCCGTATATTGTCGATTACAATGGTCTTTCCATCTGGAGAGATACGTGAATGGCCGCTATGAAATCAGTTCAGCAACAACAACCATGGCGATGTTTGATACTTACGCTCGGGCTGGAGATATAAGCCTTCCCGAGAATGTCCGTTCCCATAGTTTTTTCCAGGGAGCCACCGTCCATAGAGCCCTAGGAATAAGATTCAATCATTGCAATTTTAAGAGACAAATTACTCACACATTAGATGTTTCAAGGTACGTTATTGCCACTGAATCGCCCTGATTGAGGAATTGGACGGTCCTAGCGGTGACTCCATGCTGGTTATCAGATGCATGTAATTCAGTATACCCTTTCCAGTAGATTAATACATTAACATACTGACAATATACTGACTCACAATCTTCTCGAACAGCCCAAATTTTGGTTTCACCACCCGCAGATGACGCTAAGCGGTGATGGTGATGATCATAATCAATAGCTTCGACTGCACAGGTGTGGGCCACCAAAGCAATTACGCCTTCAAATCTATTCCCCTACTTGTAATTAAATATTCAAAAAGTATACGGATGCTCTATTTCCAGCACGTACCATATTGCGATATATATATATCATTCCGTCAGCACAAGCAAAGATCAAGGCTTGTTGACCTTTGGAACTAACTGCCCACGTGATGTCCGTAACAGGACCCGATATTGTACTTAATAGAATATGTAGACATTTGCTGAGGTAGTCGACCAAATTCGGACTCGATTATCCATCCCTACTGATTATTAGTTCTATCCCACCGTGGACAACTGTAGAACTGTACCTCCACTAGCGAGAAATCGGGTATCGGGACTAAATTTTAAAGCGGTAATTCCCCGGGTATGCCCATTTAATGCCAGATGAAACTTGTAGATTCCTTTGCGATGAGCCTGAGCATGAGCGACGCCGGTAGTGATCAGTGCTCAATTCTGCGAAACGCTGAATGGGACAGGAAACACATACCGAAGAAAAATGATATTCGTTAGACATAGCTGTGAGTATTGATGCAATCGCTCCGGCGGTGGTAAGAGAGTCAGAGGAAGTGAGGACTGACACTGACCGCGATAAGACGCGATAAAGCGCTTTAAAGCAAGCGACTCGTAACGCATAACGCGTAATGCGTCACCCATCTCTTGGTGCGTTTTCCGTCAAACTTGGTGGAGAATCCAAATCCACCATTATTTCCCGTTTTTCTATTTCTCGGTAGAATTTGATTATATCGTACTAATCCCCGCATATTCAGCGATATGTTCATTTGTATCTACAGATCACCTAAAATACACTACCTAGCTAGAACAATGAGGCAATGCGGCATCATTAGGAGTAAATCAGCGAGCGTACACTACGGAAAGGTTCCCCGTTCAGTTCCAACCTCTCGGGGAGAAGTCGTTGCATTCCAAGCTCGGCGCTTAGCCCCCTCCACTGGGGAAGTCGACGGGGAGCGCCTTGCGCTGACTTGTTTGATTGATGCAGCTACTTTTACTGATTAGTTCCCGAGCATCAAGCCGCCTTATAAGACTGTGGCAAAAAAGGGTCTGCAACTTTTTTAATATATAGTTGAACCTGCTTTCCTTATTGTCACTGTGTCATATTTCACATATTATGATGTTAGCGTCCCCCCACTCTACTTTCTTTATTTTTACTTGTATCATATTCGATGTTTAGCGTATTCCCACTCTGCTTTCTTCATTTTAACTTGTATCGTATTAGTTGCTAGCGTATTGTCCTTCAATTTTTATCCATATTAAAATCTGCACCTATTGTAGTTTTGCCGTCAGTTAATGTTAGGTTACGTTCTCCGGTCTGTCTCATTACGCATATGCTTGACTTCGTAGGCATTTTCCCTTAACTATCTCACATGTTTATACAGAATCTGTTAAAAAAAACTCAAGCAATTGAAGTAGGTGATTCCTAACATTAGAGCTCCTGTTATTGCAATCTGAAAGAGGTATATTTAGTTAACCTTAGATCCAGTATATTTTAAGCTCACCATCGTTCGCCAAGAAATTGCGCCCATAAAACTCTCAATAATCTCCCCAATCTGTTCAGCGAACGCCCCTGTTCTATTGACAGAGCCAATCTCCTGCTCCATACACGTCTTCCATTGCTCACATTGAAATTCGATAATTCGAGAATGCTCCCCAAAACAGAAGTTTTTATTATACAATCGCCTGCATAATTCGGTTTCCTGCCACATCTCTTCAAGAAGCAATACCCATTACATTAGAAGGAACACAAATGTGTGAGATATACATACCAAGGGTAAGACCTATCATCTTTTGCTGTAAATCCTTGCGCAAAGCGTGTATAAACCAATAGCAAATGTATAGCAATCCCAAAATCAGGGAGCATTGAACGAAGACACGCAGATATCTTGAATTCATCAGTGACGGTTTATTTCAGGGGATTTGAACTTACGAGAGCAGTAAATCCGGGATAGCAGCATAGGATAACTGAGGTTTCGCGACCGAGAATGTATAATGATGATTATGAGTAATTCTAGTTATCGTTGATTCTTCATCTGACCGCGCTGCTCTTCTCCTTCTCCTAGGCCTTGTTCCTAATAGCTCAGCTCTACCATCTCCGGATAAACTAGTAAAGTGATCACGCCGTTGAACTCCTTGACCTCGTCGGACATCCATTTCGTCAGTTGGAGATCCAGCAGCGACTTTCAATATTTTTTCTATGGAAAGGCGATCCTTGGTCAGCAAAGCGGAATTTGAACTCGACGAATTTATGGATTGCGAGGTTGATGACCCCTGGCTACTCAGAAATGGAACAGTCTCTAGATCAAATCCAGATGACACATTCGAATAACTCGATCCTTCAGATGAGATAGAGGACTGCTGCAGAAATGGAACATTCTTGTGACTTCCGAATGGGTATAGTTGAGTAGATGTCGGTGTCTGAGGTTTTAATAGGCCTAAAAATTGAAACAATTTCGTCTTTATCATAGAAACCGTGACTTACTAGTAGTGCATAATAACGCACCTTGTACAGCCTCTGGTTCCTTATAATCCTGATGATCAGTCATAACTAAGCCCATGCACTCCTTTGGATGTCTGATGAAGGATGATAGAGTAACAAGGCCGCAGGTAATGCTAAGAAGCATACGTGGTGATGCCAGATCGATACCCGTGAGGCTTGACCTCTATCATCTTACGTAACAGAGTTGCACACGCATTCTTTCAATTGTCAAAGAAAGTTTGATAAAAGGACCAATATATACATAAATTGTACATTTCAGTAAACAGCTTCATTGTGTGCCGGTTCCACATCCACGTTATTCCCCTCGAATTCCCCATCATCTTCGATCCAACTGTCGTCACATTCAGGAAGGACTAATAACAGACATATATTCACAAATTTATTCAATGAAATTTGCATGAGAACGTACCTTCAATGATGTCTACTTGTTCAATTGCTGCAATGGCCTCGTTCTCCAGAAGATCTCCTGCGGTTATACCCTTGCAGCCACGAAGTAATATATTGGTAATGCCGGTCACCCCAGCCCGTCCCCGTCGAGCATTTACAAGCCTCAAGAGCTCGTCCTGGATGATGGGTACATTAGTGAGATGCAAATAACTGAGTTCTGGACAGATCCATTCAGAATGATGCGTCCTGGACAATATGTCTAGGAGACGAGACATAGATCCACCCATGATGAATAATGTATTCAGCTTTGTCAAAGAAGTCATAATCAGTGCAGGTATTCCTTCTCCAGGTAACTTGACATTCTTCAATATGAGTGTCTCCAAGTGTTTGGAGGTTCCAAATAAATAGACTAGCCCGAACCATAATTGCTGATTCCCGCCTTCGTTTCCTGTTAGTGTGAGGCGAAAATATGAAAGGTTGGGAGCATTGAATGAACTGAATAAATGGAAGGGATCGAGATTGGAAGGGAGCTTCAATTCCAGCTGATGCAGGTGGGGTAAGAATGTATCTCTGAGTCGGAATGAATTACCTCCTTGAAATGAATCAACCGAGCCAACTATGATTCGCAATTCCTTCAGCATGGAGCAATTGCCAAGAAATTGCGCCAATGCTTCATAGGAAGCAACCGATATGTCCAAAACGACGGTGTCAAGGGACACAAGGATGACTCCCTGGCTAGCCACTATATTCACAGCATTTGTCCACATTGACTGAACCCTCGATAAACATGGTATAGCTTGAATTTGACTATCCCAGTCTGGAATAGGAGGGAAGGCCGAGATTCTCAAAGTTCTCGATGGGGAACAGTGTGCCAAATACATGGTGAGGACCTGATAAACGTTGAAGTGGCTTCCAGGACCAATCCCAAGGTATTCCCAAAGATCATGAAGTGAAAAGGCGACAGATCTCCAAAATCGTGAAACTCGAGTGAACATAAAGGGAGCAGACCATGGTGTTGTTGGGCTTTCTTGATCAGTCATTGCGACCGACCACTTGAAAATCTCCCCTAGTAACTCCGTTGGAAGAACAATTTCTATATATATAAAGTCAGATCATAACCCTAGAATCGTCTCAATAGACTACCTTCAGATTCAATATTCCCCACAGATACCATCTTGACGACCTCTAACTTGAGTTGTACTAAGCTGCCACCTCAGCCAATTGCTTGAGAGGTGACACCAGCTTCCGAAGTTGATCCAAATGTAGGAAATGAATGAATGGGCATCGCTGAAGTGGAATGGGATGCAAGTAAGGACAACAAAGGAGACAAAGGGGCAACCGCCTCGTGTCAATATATGCCCAGCGTGTGACTTTGATCTGACCACCCCTGCGATTTCGGAACCTCAGGATGCTTCAAACAGCAGATTAAAATAATAATAGTAATATTTATAGCAACCATATCGAAGTATATACGCATTAAGCTGTGCTAAATCCCCATTGTATCTAGAAGATCATCGCACTGCCTCCTATAGGCTGCTATAAATTTTTTTGTTTGGCGATTTCTGACCAAAGATGACCTCCATCTTTCACTGCTTTTAAGTTGCACATCTTCTTTCTGTATTCTCAGTTTTCTGTCTTGAAACCATTTCTCACAGCCTGTACTCCAATACCCGACATCGAGACCACTGTGTTTCCAGATATTGGGCTTAGGCCACCATGACAGACATTTATTAGGTCGCCCAATTTCTACCATACGCTATCAGTAATCCATAGTTGGAGGTCATAGATTTGATGATTAAATACCTCGTTCAATATTCTACACCCCGCATATAAGATCTATTTCATCATTAGTGAGCCGTTCTCTTCCATAACAAGTTCTTTCTGTGGATAATATGATATCCTCAATATACATGTCTTTCTCAGAAGGAAAGCCCAAAACCGCATCATCGCCAATGACTTCAATTGCTAATCTCCACAAGATACCACCAGATAGTAAGGCCAGTCTGCCTCGAGGGGATCTTAGAAAGATGTTTCGCAAAAGTATATATGCTTGATAATCTGTCATAACAGGCTGGTATTCCGGGGATCTAATACCCAATGCAGCACAAGGAGGGCCTGTGCGTATTTCAACATTGTTATTTGGCATTTCAAAGCTCATGCCAAATTGGATTCCATGCTTCAATAATTTTCTGCATAGATCCTCGGGTGTATTATAGCGTTCACGAACACAATACATTGTAGTAATGGGATCAGGTGTGGTTAGAAGCCAGCCAGAACGTCCCCTAGATACTTTCTGTGCAATGGTAAATTCTTCAACCTCATTTGTCTTGAAGCGTGTCAGAACACCTGTCTCAAGCCATCCATTGACTCGAATGTTTTCGAGAATGCCGGCCACTGTCAAGTCTGTCTTGACTGTAGAATAATTCTGGTGTTCCAAGATACAGCTCATAAATTTGGTTAAGTATAGGGCTTTATCAGAGGGAATTTGTCCATCAATCTCTGTTAAGATGTTTCTGCATGCTTGAAGTGATAATGTGGGATTTAAGACATCCAAAAGAGGTTCATATGCCGTGTCCCAAGGTAACCCATATCGAAATTGGAAGATATCCTTCAGAGACATGCAGACTACGCTCCCCTGCGATGAATCAGAGAAACTACCGAGGATACTCGTGAAATCATTTCTCATAAGGTCCACAGTATAGCTTGGGACTTTCGGAGCATTATATGAATCTTCATCAGCAGGTGAATACGAATTGATATCATCATCTTCCATTTTGTGTTGTTCATCATAATCACCGAATTCTGAACACAAGTCCCAAGTGTCATCGATGTCATTGTACCAGCGTTGTGCTTCCGAGTAAACTTTCCACCGCCATTTTAACTCTTCGCCAATGACTTGTGTTCGAACTCGGTCACCACTGGGGAAACGAATCCATACGAAAACTCGTGTTTGCCCAGGACGATCAAGAACCCATTCCGGCCACTTCAATTTTTCCTCCTTCCTTTGAAGTCTTTCATCTTGTTCTTCATCTGTCTCTGATTCCAATACTCTTCCATACCTCTCCTGCTCTCGAATAAAAAAGGCGGCCCAGCATTCTCCTTGGCGTTGTCCACTTCCATAGCTGGGAATTGGCGAGTGGTGTGGTCGAGCATGTGCAGTAGAGGGTTGGGTGTAATATGACTTGATCTCCCACTCGATCATTGTCGGTGGAGCCACTTCATCTAAGACTTGGATTGAAGTCTTATACGGTTTAGATCCTAAGTCACCCCAACAATACCAGATAGGAATGTCAATGCGGCGGAACTCTTTGATCATCTCCCATGTAGATAAAGTCTGCACATCAACAATTGTACCAATTCTTGTGGTACTAAAGTCTCCAACAAAGGATCTTGCCAGGTCCTCTACCCAAGCTCTATCGACCCCTTCGAATCTCGCTATATAGTCAACCCAAGGGGAATGCACAGACGGAAAGGGTGTTGGCCGCGGAAATAACATTATTCCTAATGTAACTGTCGCCAGTAATCCAAGAAATGCACTTTGTGATTTCTGAGCACAATGGACAGCAAAGCAAGCTCGGGAATGTCTGTTTCGATAACCATAAGCAGACGGCATGGGAAGCCAGCTTGAGGACAAGTGACGAGGGATGCTTGAGTTCTCCAGTAGCTTCTTCGCTATAAAATAAAGGCTGACTTCTAGTCGTAGCCACGATTCTGCTATGTCCTTCTTTAAACGCCATTCTATTCCAACCTTTTCCACTAAATCAATATAACGTGTGAAGGAAAGCCGCTGAAGGCAGATTCCCGTGAAATGGGGAAATTCTGGAATAAGGGCGAGCTGGGGATACCATTCATGATACCATCCAGCCTCAACATATTTGGTCGGGTCTCCATTTTCTTCCCAAATGCCGTCTTGATCTCTGCGAGGAGGTATCATAGGTACATAATCTTTATTGGGAGACGTCAATACTTTGTTGTGCCGAACGAAAATTTCGAGTTGGTCCTGAAATCTTGTGAGTTATTAGGTTAGAAACTTGATACAGTTTCCTACGTGATTATTATGATTCATTTCACTGTCAAAATTGTAGCCAGAGTCAGTTTGGGAATGTACGCCACAGCACTCGCGGCGAGGGGGCGTCGTGCGACTAGTTACTAACTACACGTAAGATCGATCGCCTTAAACATTGGATACACAATCTCAGACAATAAACAATCAAATCTTGCTCATCATTCTTCAGAACCCAGTTTGTTGACAAGTCTTTATTTTCACGCATTTGGGAACAATACTCTACTATCACTTAAGTAAACTAAAGGAGGCTATTATTCACGAATCACGAAATCGACGAGTGTGGCCAGGAATATCGCCATTGAAAGCCATTACCAGAGCTAAAGAAGTCAGGCGTGTGTATAACACGACCAAGTTACTCTAGCGTGGTACTGGTTCGAGGTGGAGTAAGTAGGCAAGCATGGAGGTGGAGATGGATGTGAATAAGCGTGGCGTAAGCGCAAGCGGAGTTCGAAGTAGAGTCTCTGTGACTAAGATACGTGACATCCGGGTATCGACACGCTCAACCAACGCTCAACGTCAGCCTGAACTTACCTGAGCTTAGACACACTCCTGACGATGGTGAAGTTACTTCATATTTGAGCCAATAACACTACTATATAAATGCAACATTCGCAGAGCTACATGTCCCTCCGTACGCCGTGGACCGTGGTATGTGGCCGATCTGGTTTATCCCTTATCGCCGCGTCTAACTTCAAGTAGTGCAGTAATGGGTACTCTCCACAGCTCTGGCATATTTAAGTCACTCAACCACGTACCAAGTCTTTCTTTTAACTTCCGTTCGTGCCCTCTCATTTGAGACGATGAACTGGGTGCACGCTGTTCTTGACACCAAAGGTACGCAGAATTGCTTGTTTCTTTCGTTCTTCTCGCTGAAATACCTTCTTCTGCACTAGAGTCACTTTAGAACATTTACGATCGAAGCTAAAACCGATGGACTGAGTGCGCGCTGTTCTTGACACCAAAGGTATGCAGAGTTGCTTGTTTCTTTCGTTCTTCTTGCTGAAATACCTTCTTCTTCTGCACTATATACACTCTAGAATGTTTACAATCGAAGCTAAAACTGCTGAGGATTAACGAATGTGTCAATGTTAGGTACAGCGATCCGTAACCTGTACCTATGCCCTTGCACGTGGATCCTCGCAAGATGATTGACGGCAGATGGATCCTGCATTTGACTATAGAGGTGCGAATGTATCTTACATCTCTTACATTCAAGCTGACGAGCCATGTTAACAGCGTATTAGCCATACTCGAATGTAGAAACCTCCCGCTAATGACGGCCGTGTAACCTCCTACTATCTATCCGCAACTCTTCAAGATCATCAGACGGCGGCGACTACGCAGCGCATTCTGATAACCGAGTACAAGAAATTCCGACTGGTCGCATTTCCGGCTCCATCGTTGTTGGAGGTTAGGAAGAGAATCGGGTAGCGCATGGTACTTGGCTTCAATGGTGTGTAGAAAACTCACCTTCTCTCGTTCTTGATGCTGATCTGTTTTCTTTGCCAGCCATGGTATCAAGTCTTCCAAATCGAAGCCCAAAAGACTACAATACTTGATAACCGTCGAAGTCAGCCACAGGTGCAGTGTTACCAGGTGAGTGCAGCATCCAAGCTTGCCGCTGTACGACCTCATTGACTAGGTGCAGGTTGACATGCGAACTAGGCATCTTCCAGGAGACCAAGACATGCCAAGCTCAAGATCTTCATGTTCTTATTTGACATATTGCAAATAAAGTCGGGACCACAAGGCTTTAGGCAATGCTGCCACTCCATGCATACTGAAAGGAAAGTCTAAGCCTGCACATACGATTGCACGGACCAATGGACCAGTGATTGTACGTGTGTATTATCACATATTGCATTGTCATCAGTGCTGACCTTAGATACGGAAGGAACGATATCTGCATGTTGACCACCTACGACACTCACAACCGCGGCCGCGTTCCCTCAAGCATCCAAACTTATATTCGTCATGTCCCATTCTTGTTTATATCCGCAAATACCTCTCATGTCGCAAGTTCTATTCTCCACTACGACGCGGTGATGATATGGAAGGTACGAGACCCACTGATTCCTTGTATTTGACTATCAGCTGATCATATACATGTCTTGTCTACAGACTATTGTAAAGACCGAAGATGAATAGCGGCACTCTTCGTGACGGATGGTTTCCAGCTCAGGATGGGGTTGATGGCCTTGCTTTTTGGTGGAGACTCACCATTCGGGTTGACCTAGGAGGAAGCTGTGTCACCTATGACTTCGGTACGTGTATATGTATATTGATCCTCGCGTCATCGCCTGTTTCTGACCTTCATTACAGTTGTATGTTACCTTCAAGATCTCTGCTCTTCTCTGCTACTCGAGCGGAAAGCTCTGATAGTGCTAGTATCAGCATC
>KN837448.1:89339-101066 GCA_000827215.1 Sphaerobolus stellatus SS14 | reverse complement strand
AATCCCGCGATCAATTATACTACTTAGTGCGACAATACTGGTGCCTTTTAATGGCATAAACGACTCAGATTCACCCTTGATCTGCTGTCGAAGAAGATCATCCGCACCAACCTACCTTCAAGCTCCCTAGGGGTTTCATCGAGACGAAGTCGACATGTATTACTCTTACATCCCTGGGTATAATGACGGGAAAAATAAGTCCCATTCCAAACATCCGAGTCGTGAAACTCCTATTTCAGTTTACGAATGGGATCGGAAAAGTAAAAATTATGTTCTGGTTCCACAAATTTCATCATGGAAGGATTACAAAGAACAGAAACGGCGTTGTTCAGGTATTTCCCTTTTTACTTGTTTAGGATTAATATGTCTAAATTTCTTGTTTGCAGGACAATCAGTTTGGTCCGAATATGATTTTCATGAGGAGAAAAGAAAATTCTCATCGACTGGCCATCTTAAATTGCCGAGGAATACCTACTACATTGACCATGATCAGTATGAAGCAGCTTATCGTAAGTTCACGACTTCTGTCTTCTGTTAACCCATACTGACATATTATCATTCAGCACACCCTCGGGACGAAGATCTTGATTACCCTTACTATCCTGCGATCGATCCATATCAAATTCACGCAAAACGAAGAACATACCGTAGTAGGGGGGTGGATCCATACATTTATAGCTCTGGAAATTTGCACTCATCTCTGAAATCTCCTCGCCCGCGTGTCCCGCCGACTCGATACGCCGGTTCATCACTAAAAACTCCCCATAAACTAACATGTATGTTTTTTAGCATCTGAATACCTATCTTCAGAATGCTGACTCTCGATCATACAGTTTCACTTAATACAGTTTTGGCAATTCAACTGCTCAACCCTGTATCTTTTTCTTTTCGCAGACCAATCCCGACCGAGTTAGCATACTCCTACGCGAATATCCCGGCGTTCAACTCACGTACCGCTCCCTTCCGTGAATGCCGAATACGCGTCGATTCTGAAGAGTTTCCGAAAGAATGGGATATCATCATTAGTATTGATTCAAGAAGGATCCCGTCTGTTCATGATATATCCCTGGAAATTTGGGAAAGCCTCCAGCTCCCCGTTTTCGGTCGTCGGCGCATTCCAGTTGCTGTGAGTGACGCACGTTTAAGGCGCATAGCTGGTGATCGCTATGCCGACGAAAGGCCATTGCGAGTTGATTGGTTGAAAGGAACCATTATTTTCACGGGATAGAAGATTCTCCGATAAACAGAGGCACTTGGAAGCTCCTACTTGGTCAAACCCCATCATATTAGTTCCAATCTCGACCATTCAATCCCTAGATATTCTAAAGTTTAAAAATCAGGCATATCTCATTTCCTCTTTCACGTTTTCTTTTAGTATTTCTACTTCAGCCTTCCTGCGCTTTACTTATACCCCCAAGGACTTCGATCGATAAAAATAGACAGCCAATTTACAAGATCCTTCCAATAGTGACAACTGTATTATTAGGAAAGAAATTTATATTTTTTATTACATTTTTTGAGTGGAAGTAAGTATAAATTTATTTTCTCTAGTATTATATTAATCCCCACGGCGACTCCTAGATTGCTACAAACCCGCGGGAAAACGAGGGAAAAAATGTACGTATGGTGTCCCTTGATCTTCTCTAAGTTCTCATCCAATCCACCCTGTGAAGTACATGCATTAAAGATAGAGTAAGTGGTGAGAGGCCGGAGAATATGAAAGGCTACGTGTGCCATTGGAAATGTGTCGTATGTCCTCTCCACGCTGCCGCCTCGTGTACCTAGGCTTATCAGCTAAATCGAGTTGTAGATCAAATTGTCCCGCCAGGTTGACCCAATTGAGAAATATCATAGTTAGGGGTATTTTAAGAGTGCATGCGTCCTGAAGATTTCGTGCTATGACTGTCTGCTTCAAGTAAGTAACGCAAATGAATTCAACGTGTCTATTGCCATGTCCCGACGGGTAGACGCAAGGAGGAACTGACACCACGAGGATACTACATGTACAAGCACCTTTCATTTTTCTCTTAGATCCTTAACCCTTTCCCTTCAGTCCTTCTCCAAGTTATTGCAGCCACTGGCTTCAGGGATGTCTCTTACTGCTGAGAACTACGAAAGCTCGACGGTTCGCATAGGGAGATCCCCTCAGAGTAATCTTTGGCTAGCGGAGAAATTTTGGGAAGAACAGAGACAATGGTTAGAAACTCGAGGTTATCTATTGTTTCGCACGGATGTACCTTCAGCATCGAAGTACTTAAGTGGCGCCCGGACATACGACGATACTATCCTGCACTTGGTACGCATATACGTAGTTAATTACTCGTTTTTATGAACTCGGAGTGCTTATGATCATATCCCATGTAGAGAGGTCATTTGATGCATTCCACGCGAAAATCCGACGGAATAACAGTTGCGTTGAAGCTGGTATATGAATCCAAGCATCCCCACGAGGTTCAAATAGCAAGGTTTTTCTCCGATAAAAACCTGGCCTCCGATCCCAGGAATCATTGTGTGCCGATATTGGATGCGCTTTCAGTATCGGGGTACGAAGGACTTGAAATTTTGGTCATGCCGTTCTTACGGCCCTTTAACTACCATCGTATGGTAACTGTCGGGGAGGCCATCGATTTCTTTCAGCAGACATTTGAGGTACGAATCTTATGAGTACAAGTCTTTATCCACCTGAGTGATAAAATATTAATGCAGGGCCTTCAATTTATGCATAACAACAAGGTTGCACATAGGTAATTAAAACTCCATCTTTTAGGTACTCGATAAAACTAAGATACTAGTCAATTACCCTCAGAGACTGTGCCGCAGCGAATATAATGATGGATCCTTCCTCTTCCGAATTACAAATTCTTCGAGACTTTAATCTCACGAATCAGTCCCTCAGTCCCGATGTATCTCGACTCCGGATTCCAAAACACTATACTCGGACAAAACAACCTCCAAAATATTATTTCATAGATTTTGGAATATCTGCAAAATTCGAGACTCAAGAACCCCCCCATCTGGTGATTCCCGTACTAGGGCTGGATAGGACCGTACCAGAGTTTCAAGGGGAAGGATCAACCTTAACGCAAGACCCCTTCCCTACCGATGTTTACTATCTCGGCAATATGATTAGACAGCATTTTTTATATGTCAGTTTTTTCAAATTCCGTGTTTCGTCTCTCAACAATTTTGAAGGCCTATGCGAATCTGGAGTTCATGTGTACACTTGTCGCGAGTATGGTGCACGATGACCCCCGGATGCGACCAAATATGGACGAGGTAGTAGTTCGTTTTGACACCATTCTCAATTCATTACACAATTCGGACCTGCGTGCAAGACTTGTGGGTCGACAGGAGCTTCAACCTGGTAGCGCGTTCAAACGATGGCGTAACGATCTGTATCACTTCCTCCTAACTTTGCGACATAATTTGGCAGGCCGGTGCCAGTGCGTACTCTAGACCCTGCTGGCCACCAGATGCCTCAAAAAACGACAAATTCAAACTTACGGTTTTCGTGAGATATAAAATAGGTAGTAAAGCTGTACTCCGTTTATAGACCAATGTTTTAAAATTGCATCGGCCAGTATTTAATTGCAGTACGAGTAAGCTACTCGCCACCTTGGCAACCATGTACCGACTGGGAGAGGAGTACTAAAATTAAATATCACCTATTTTAGATAGAGCGACTCGTGATTGAGCACCCTTCTGTGGCCTTCGTGTGCTGCATTTGAACCATTGGTGTCATAATTGCCAGCAGCATACAAGCGCCGGAGTCTCGTCATTCGCCGAATTTTTTCCTTTTCCGTTGTTCAAGCATAGCTTTATTGCAGCGAAGACCATATATACCACCCTTCACAATGCTTGAAAGGGGTTTTAGGATCTATTATGGTTCTCTACGGTTCTGTTCGCGAAGAGGTTACATAAACATTGTGCGGCGGGAGACTCAGTCTCGAAGACTATGAGGTTATTATTCACTAATCATGTGGATTGAGAACTCTAGCTACGCTTACATTTCAGCCGGATGATGCTTATAACTACTAGAGAATTTCAGACAACGCGTGGTTTTTTACACTGATTGAAGCTTTGTCCCTCACAGGACTACAACCTTTCCGTCGTCTTTATTCGACAACTCGGGCAATCAACTAGCATGCATCCCCCCCCTATTCAGATTCTTCCAAACATCGGAATCATTAGCCACCCTCTTCAAGTTCCCATCTCAGATCTGGAAAGAACAGTGGAAGATTCTCAAGCTGTGCAGAGCGCGAGCAGTTGAGATGCGAATAAGAATCTGCAATGGGTAACGAAGAACGCAGCTGACAACACAGTCCGCAGGAACTGGCTTCGCGATGCACTTGACATTTAGGAAGGAGGGATAGTATAGATGATGGCCACTTGACTGTTCCAATTAAAAATTCAAGCAGAGCAAGCCAAACGTTGGGAATTACCCGGTTATAATAAGATAATATTCCACTAAAAAGCGTGAATATTGGAAAGATAATCTGCCACTGTAGTTTATTTATGCCTCATGATAAAGAGGAATTATATGCAACTTTAGAGGTCAATGCCATTGCTCTAAATATCGGGAACTAAGCGAGGGAAGATTTCATGGGTGGCTGAGAACATTCCCAGGGCATTCTTTGCATAGCTTGCATCATAATTATAATGGGCAATCAGGGACTCCCTGGGTTAGGCAGGGCAGTAGGCATTGCGGAGCGGTCCCCGGATGCAAAGCCGCCAAGTGAGAATATTGGACATAATGTCTGATGCATATGACAGTTTCAAATTGGCAGTTCCTATCAGAGTGAAATCGGATGTTAAGGAATCCTTCCAGATCCATTACGAGGGGTGACAATAGACAAATTCGACCTCGGAGTCTATGGAAGAATCATGAATGAGCGTTCCTTTTTTTAGCCACGTATGGGCTTGCATAGAGCACATTAAGATGTAACAACATATGGCATTGCGCATGCTGATTGCCACTGAGATATCCACGGAACTTGAGTCGATTATAAGTAGGTTCGAACTCAGTTAAAACGCCAATAAGTAGCGAAGTCTCTCGTATTTACCCGATTACCGGCACCCTTTAACAATGGTATACATGGAGAAGAAGGGATCAGCATGGAAGGATCAGGTACTTGTTTCTTCCACAACCAATGGTCGTTGGTGCGGTGTTACTTATTATATACATCCGAATATTGGCCCATCGAGGAATCTTCGAAGAAAACCGGGGATATTCGAAGTCTGGGTTGAAACAATTCAGCGGTCATCGAAAATACTTTACAAAAAATGTCAGTCATAAAGGACATACGGAGCTCTAACCGTGCTCTATGGCGCAGCATAACTTGAGGCCTACATGCGGCAATCTACGATGCGATAGGAACGAAGGAAGAGCTTCCTAGCAAAATTCTATATTGATCAAGCCCATCGTAGGTAGGACGTAACATCGAATGTCCATCCAGCATCATGATATACTAACAGCGGCGAGAAAGATGGCATACATGTGTCAAACGATAATAACCGAAGAAGCGGTTGGCGAGCCAAAGCATAGGATGAGACAAAATGCTATACTAGTATGTTGGTCAGACGTTGCGGCTCCGGATGTAATAAATATCGAAGAGATCGCGTGTTACACAATTACGCAATGAGCCAGATGCCAGGCGTTGGTTCTTTCACACTGCCTAGGATCTCGGTACGGATTGCGAGAAGCAGGTATTATTGATGGTGGATACCAATGGTAGTTGATGGGTTGCTGTCAGATTTCTCCCTATATTTGGGCCACCATATGGTCGGCATTCCAACAGAGAATAGAAACGGGTTATTCTCGCCATGGTTAAACGTCCTGTTGACGAGAATCTTCATTACATGAACATGTATGCATTCAACTGCGTCCATGAGGGATAACTGTAAGTTGACTGCAAGCGGGAGTGTCAGGGGCACATCTCATTCGTACAAATGGGGAGTGTCGCCGATCTTCCCGGTATCCTAGAATTTCCAAAGCCAAAGTAAGAATTAAGCGTCGATACCAGATTCTTGTCTAGAGGTGTAAAGCTACGCCGGTTGAGCCAGAGGGACTAGAATGCCGGATGACGGGCGGTGTACATTCTGGAAACAATTCGGAAGAACAAGCTTGATCATTTCCAACCTTGTATATCAACAGAAAAAGGAGAAGTTCAGTGCTGTGGTGGGTCAGCTGCGGTGGCGGAAAGGAGGAAGACGGTTTGTTTGCACGTGTTTGTACGATAAGCGCTGATTAGATTATAGTTCCCTTCTTGACTTGAACCTACAAAAACCCAGGCTCATATGGGGCCCTTCTCCTCTCCATTTCCCTCTACTATCTCCAATATCCTGTATATATTCCCTATTAAGCATGCTACATTGCAAGCAGCAGGCTTCTCACCTCAAAATCCCAGCCTGTGTGCGCCGGGCCCCGCAGCATGTGTTTAGGGCACCGCTGGCGGTGAGTACGGCGACTTGTAGGCAGTGGCAGCAAATTAATGTTTGAGCATTTTTTTAGACTGTACGCGGGTCACATAAATTCGATGTGGAAGACATAGAGCACGACCGTAGCACAAACGTACGTCCTAAGTTTTTCTTTCAACGAGGTTCTAAAATCTGAGACACTACTCTTGTTGGTTTTTAGGACTTTATTCTATCAATCTTGCGCTCAAATCCGTCAATACGAGATACAAAGTCATATCTGGCGTCATTTGGACCACGCCAAGTTTCTCCTGCGATTCCAAAGACAGCTCCTCCACCTGGTCCTACACAACATCCTGTAGTACAGCCGAACCTTGGAGTAGAAGAGGTGCCCCAAGTCGATGTTCAGGCTGCCGCGGTTACCACGAGTCCCATTATCTCATCTATCTTGGAACCTGTTTATCGTCGAACGGCATTAGTTAAGATTCAAGGGCCTTTCACGGACATACAGCTCGAAAGCATTGCCACGGGCATGGTCTACCTTGAAAAACTCGGCCTTGTCAGCGTTATTGTCGTTGACCACGATGACTGGATTAAAGGCGAAATAGGCGAGCGTGCGCGTGTTACAGAAGAAGTGATGCGCGTCACGGCTGCTCTAGAACGTCAAGGTTCTAAGGCGCGTCCACTACTCGAGCCTATCGTCAGGCTTGGTCCCTGGGAGACAGACGTCAATGAAGACACTGATGTCGACATTCCGGAAGCCCATATCCAACCCCGAGATCTTCAGCCTATCCGTTCTGCCCTGCGTGCTGGTGAGATTCCCGTACTAACGCCCACGGCTATGGATTCTTTCCTGCGGTGCATGCGAATAGAAGCCAACGATGTTATTGCTGCTCTTGTACGCGGCATGGTCAAATTCGAAGGCCAAAAGGATCTTTTTACGGATACTTCGTCTTCCGAGGTGGACCTCACTCCTCTCCGACTTATGATCATTAATAGGGAAGGAGGCATACCATCCTATGCCCGGTCTGGCCATCCCCATTTGCTCATCAATTTGGATGCGGAATATCACTACATTCGCGATACCTTCCATGAACCCTGGCAGGGTTCACATCCTAGTGCTCTCAAAAACATCGCACTGGCCAGAACATGTTTGTCCTACATGCCTCCGACATCTTCGGCTGTCGTTGTATCGCATCGTTCACCAAAGTCACTCATTGCTAATCTAATCACCAATAAGCCTATCGTCAGCTCCAGTCTCCCGCACGCGCTGCTGCAGGGCAACCGAAAGCTTAATACGCATACTCCAACATTAATACGACGAGGGCTGCCTATTCGGGTCGCCAAGACCATAGCAGAGCTGGACCGCCCTAAGCTCAAGATGCTCCTCGAGCAATCATTCGGGCGTATATTAAATGAAGATGCGTTCTACGAGAGGCTCGAAAAGCATCTTGATTTCGTAATTGTGGCGGGCGACTATGTTGGCGCTGCGGTGGTCACGACAGAGTATTCCGGCAACACCCCAATATCGTACCTTGACAAGTTTGCCGTGTTGCCTTCACATCAAGGTGACGGTACTGTTGATTTCCTCTGGGTGGCGCTGCATGATGAATCCTACGGACTAGGCCTACCATCTTCTGTTAATCCGCATGGGGGAAAGGAAGGCCGGGGCCATGGTCAAGATCTTGTTTGGCGAAGCCGAACGGATAACCCTGTCAATAAATGGTATTTTGAGCGAAGTAGCGGGCATCTGCGTCTCGGCAAATGGGTATTGTTCTGGTGCGACGCTGAAGACCGTTTGAAGGTGGAGGCTGAACGCCGTGCGGCTGCTGTAGCTGGTACCGGTCGTCGTCGAGAATCACCCTCATATATCGAACCTGCTGAGCAAGATCGGCTGGGACACTGGGCGGACGCTGTTGCAAGTATACCTTCAAGTTGGATTTGATATCCTTTCAAATCTCAAATCTCTTCAAGCTTATCTATTATATTGAAAATACCGTATTGTACTGCTTTGATGTATTGGTACCATTCCATGTTAGCCTTCTTACCCGCTTCCTTCTCTTTAGATTCCCGCATATCGACACATGTGTTGTATAGATTCATAATGAACTCGATGATACGGGTGCAAGAAAATAATATTGTTGATTGATATAATACTTTATGCGCAATCATTATGAGGTCAATATTACTCAGGCGAGCCAGCGTTACATGTTGATCTGCGCTCCCTGGATCCCCACGTCATCGGCAATCATGAATTCGCATGTACATCGGTTAGTTCACTCTGCTTCTGGCAGCTTTCTAACCAGGTTAATTATGCCCTTATAGGTGGTGACCCTCGTTTGCGGTTATTGTTTCTTCTAATTGAACTCCCGACGACGTGATTGAGGTGACGTTGAACCCCTCTGAATCACTGCATAACCACATTAAAGGAGTTGTGTAGCTGGCACTCACATATACATGACAGCAAACGTAAATAGCGATTGGAATAATGTCAGAGTCCAGCCCGCTACTCAAGGATGGGAAGCCGTCAATAGTTCAGCATAGGTTTTCGAGGGCGAGAAAAAGCGCAATTACTTTTATTATCTCTTTTGCAGGATTAACTTCTCGTAAGAATTTTACTCTATTTTGAAATGTATTTTTTAATGTTCTCTCTGTCAAGCTTTCAGTGTTGGGTCGTTTATCCCTGCCGTACCTTACGTTGCAGCCGAGTTGGGCCAAAGCGTTAGAGTCGTCAAGTAATTCAAATGTTATTTGAATGTCTTCTCGTGAATTGACTTGATGTTGCTTTAGCTATAGTATCGGCATCCATAGTCTTGCTCTTGCTCTTGGTATTCTGTGGTGGGCTCCTTACTCGGATCTTTGTACGTATTATGATATATTCGTATATTCTGAAAACAAGTGTCGTTTACTTAGCATTATTCACAGATGGTCGACGTCTTATCTATCTAATATCCTTGCCATTGCTATGTCTTGGGTGTCTGGGAACATCTTCATCGAGAGATATTATACAACTCATGGGGTTTCGAGCTCTTGAAGCCATAGGTGCCGCAAGTGTCCTGAGTCTCGGATCCGCCACAATCTCCGATATTTACTCTGTAGAAGAGCGTGGAAGTGCCATTGGCTTATTTTACGGTGTAAGCAGCTTTGGCTTTTGGCTCAATTCTTTTTGACCCAAATATTCGCAGGCAATTCTTCTAGGTCCGACCCTGGCGCCTGTAGCAGGTGGAATAGCCGCGACATATGCATCGTGGCGTGTAATGGAGTATATAATTTGTGGAATGGCATTCATAAGTTTCCTATGGATTTTTGCTCTACTCCCAGAAACCAATTTACGGACAATATGTGGAAATGATGATACTTCATCTATTACGAGGATGTCTACATTTAATCCATTCAGATCTTTGAAACTGTTCACGTTCCCTAATATTTCACTTGCTGTGAGCTGACTATTTCCAATAATATAAATCTTATATTAACTTTACAGGTTCTTATCAATTCATTGACCGTATCAACTACATCTAGTATGTCCTTAAATTTTCAATAAACCTTACCCACATACTAATATCTTTCAGTTATCATTATTCCCTTATCATCAATATTAGTGCGCCACTTTTCCATCTCAGAAAACATTTTAATAGTAGCTTTTTTTTTAACAGGGACCACGTTATGGATTACAGTCACCAGCTCAGATTGGTGCATGCCTCTTTGCGATAGGATTGGGCAATGTTTGTAAATGATATCCTGTGGTATACCTATTCGTACGTAGACTAATACAACATATTCTAGTGTCAGCACCTATAGCTGGTATCCTGTCGGATAGAGCCATCCTTGGAGGCAAACGGATACCTGCCGATCGTCTGAAAGCCGCCTGGTTGCCAGCCTTATTATTCCCTCCCGCCTCCCTTATCCTATACAGCCTCAGTTTGACGTCTTTATCTGGCACCTTAGGATTGACCACGGCTGTTCTGGCTCTGTTCGTAAACGGTCTTGGGGTATGTGAAAATTATTCATCGCAATATTTCATGCTGAATAAGGCATGATAGGTACCATTAATCCTCACGCCTTGTGGAATATATGTCATTGACGTACTACAAGACCGTAGTGCTGAAGCTGCGGCCATAAATCAGTACGATTACAAGTTTTACTCAATAACAAGTTAACTGGCAAACCTGTGTATAGGGCCTGTAGATTTGTTTTTACCGCTTTGATATCATTCATCATTCTACCAATTATTGAGACTTTCGGGGCAACAATGGTGTATCGTTCGGCTGCTATATTATCTTTTTTGCCTTTCATGTAAGGGTGATTTAATTCATTTAATTCCGGACAACTAACATAATTGTCTTCAATAGTCTGCTAAATCACCTCTTAAAGGAAACCAAAGGACACTGAGTACGCGGCAACGAATCGAGTCACTGCTGGATCTCCATTTAGGCAGTGCCATACATGGTTCGAAGGCTTTTTGAGATAGTTGATAACCTAGCAAGCTGTTACGTCGTAGCATCTTTTAAATGTTGATAATTATGGATATAGAGAAAAGGAGGAAGTAAGCGGACTTGATAAGAACGGAAGCGATTTGAAGGCCGCCTACGGTAACTGTTAGTAAAGTAACGGGCCAAGCAAGGTCCTTATTTATTGGATTTAATAGTCTTAGACAATATTTAGTATTTATTATTGAGCCGCGAAATGTAGTCGAAGCTACGATAGAATATGTTATTTATGCATTATTTCCCCGTGAAGATCGATGACATTTCGACGCCAATGATAATTGGCGCCCACAGCACACCTCTTGGTCTCACCGCTCACGCTCACGCAGCAACTAAAAGTACAGCAAACTGAATCATGACAGTATCGTCCATTTGGCTAAATACCGCGTACCGGAAAGTTGTGCTCATATCTATATCCATAATATATGCCTAGGCCCATGCTCGTAGAAGTTCAGGAAGTTATTTTCCTGCAGAATCATCTCATGCCTGCACAAAAGGGCTTTAATTCCTGGTGCTGTCCATGAAATATTTAATCATGCCGAGCGTTGCATATCTTATCTCATACATATGACATCTTATTTAATCGCACCTAGATATAGATCCTCAAGATATATTGTGATTTGAAGCACAAACATCTCTTTCAACTACAAATACAATCTTTCCTGTTCATCTAAGCAAGCGAGACACTCCAATAGATAATCAATCAATCGACCAAAGAAGGCTTTTAGGAGGAACTCGGCGCTCCGGTTTCAGTCGCAAGACAAGCCTTGTCTGTGGAGATGCAGTGGCTAGTATAATGACAGTGAGTAATTTCTCATTACTAATG
>KN837447.1:8394-20042 GCA_000827215.1 Sphaerobolus stellatus SS14 | reverse complement strand
TAACATGGTGCATAATAATTACGGTATATATTTTCCCTCATGTCAAGCCGCGTTGATGGCGGGAGATATTAATGGACATCTATTGCTTGTCGAGTAACCGAAGTTGTTAACAGTGATTGTCAGTGGCAAATTCACTGATTGATTTCATCCAAGTTTAAAATTACACTCTCACGAGAACTACTTAAGGCCACTGGGCGAGGTTGGAGGCGTAAATTATCTCCCCTCATGCCATCAATATCCCTTTGCAACATTCAGGTTGAGCTCCTCGAGGAAATTGTCGGGTACATTGACTCTGTTAGTGATCTATTATCCCTCGCTTTAACCTGTCGAGAACTCTGTGCTCTGATTATTCCCTGACATATCCAGTATCAATGGATATCTTGCCATCCGGGAAGGACCGATATATGGAAAATGTTATCCATTAAACCGCACTTGGCAGCGCGGCTTCAACGTTTAGAAATTCACCGACACGAAGACTTTGCCTTACCCAAATCCCTTTTAACCTTATCCGAATATGAGGAACCGTCAGCCTTGGCAGAGGAGTTGGACACTTTCCTCTACAATGGTGTCGTCCCGCCTCTCTTAACGGAGCTCATAGGGCACACTAACCTAACTCGTTTCTATTGCAATTTTTTGATGGATGGGATGGATATTCTTAATAATATGTTTATAAAACTTTTCGAACACTCACCAGGGCTTCAAGAACTTCACATAACTGCGACGGTGAGCCGTAGCAGTAATCTATTAGACAGTCTGAATCTAAACCCTAAGGTGAGTCTCCAGACTTTTCATATATATACACAGACATATCTGAGCTATTGTATACTAGAAACTCCCAATGCTCAGTCTTCGGGCTGTTGTCATCTCCCTCAGTTTCTATCAGGTTGACACCCTGGGCCTTCACGTCATATTAGTGGATCTTCTCATCCACTCGTGCCCTTCGATTGTAGATCTCAAACTGCAATGGAACGGAGCTTCCAATCTCAGCATTTATATTCCTCAGTTCCTCTTGCGGGGAAACTGGCCAAAATTAGCCAGATTGACCTTAGAAGGAGACGGACATGGATTTTATTCAAATGGTTTATCGGATGCTGAAAAATCGCTGATCATGCGCAACTTTCTTTCGCGCCATTCCACTCTCAAATGCCTATCGCTCCCCCACGACTTCATTTTTAAGGATTGCATTGGGGAAGATTCTCTCCCGAACTTGTAATCTGTCTGTCTATCTGTAAGTTCACTATCTCTTACCGCCATCTTGCCGGCGATGGTAGCAAGAAATATTCAACATCTATCAGCCCACGTCACGTCTACTTTAAGTCACCCTGTCGTAAAGTTGATGACGTCCCTTCAAACCTGTGTCATAATTCAATCATCTAGTTTGGATCTTCAGGCCTTTAAACAACTTCTGGATGTGCTACCAGTATCGGTGGAGCGAATAGACATACCGCCCTGGGGAAATCGGGATACTTATGAGGAGGTAACGTTAATATTATTATATTTGAAGCAATCAAATCTCAACTTATTTTCAAGGCTTGGCTAGATACTAAGAAAATCTGGGAGCCATCTCTTCATCGACTCAAACATCTGATTCATATAGGAAAAATGTTTACCAACGTAGATGTCGAAACAACGGAGGGCATGGATCTGATGCGTCAAGTCTGTACAATATTGCCTGGACTGTTATATGCGGAAGTAGCGGCAGATGGATGGATTATGATGCAGGGAATCAGAGAACGGACGGGGGAATACAAATTGCCCAGAGAAACTAAGATTGCTGCGTCGCGGTGGGGAGACACCTTCAACGATACTGGGTTAGTCAAAGACAAAAAAATAATTCTGCTATAACCAGAAGGATCAATCCATGGTCCATGTTATGACTCGTATAAATTTTTGTACATATTTAAATCGAATCGCATATTTATTAGTATCTTATTGTGACTGATTCTTTTTAATGAAATAAAATGCATTTATTATATACTGGAGACATCATTAATTTTCCTGACTCAAGAAAGGTTCAGGAAATGTTGAGGACCTGGTAAGATTTCATTTTATTCCTAGCAGCAGAAATGCAGAACAAACACAAGATTTCACAACTGTTACTTGATCCAGGAAATAATGTACTATAGTACAATTTCCTTGAATGAGAAATGCTAAGGATATTCTAGAATTCATCAATGTTTCCTAAGCTCAGATAAACTCAAGGAATAAAAAATATTGTTACCATTTCCCGCAGAAGTAAAAATTAGAGAAATAACAACTTATATTACTATTTCCTGCTGGAGGTCATTTCGAGAAAATTTTAAATGCCTTTATGATTTCCTGGCCCAGGAAACCTTCAAAATTTTTGATATTTCCTTTAAATTTGCTGAGTTAAGATATCGTCAGGATACTCAAGATTGGTTTAGGATTTCCTGGCCCCAAATTACATGAAAGAATTTATAGTTTATTTTTATTTTTTTCCTGTGTATTGACCAGGAAATTCTAAGAGATTGCATCATTTCTTATACAATCTGTAGGCAGGAAAGTCTAATGAAATTCCACACCTTCTCCGGATCTTCACCCAAGTAAAATTTAATGAATTACAGACTTTCCTAAAGGTTTCCTGGGCTAAGAACTTGTAAAGAAATTGAGTATTTTCTTCCTCAAGCCTGGAGCAAGAAATTGTCATGAAATGCATTGTTTCTCTAAGATTTTTTCACCCATAAAAGTCCCATAATGATCTCTTTTTTAACAGCATATCTGAGCTCAGGAAATCATGAGAAATTGTGGAATATCTTCAACATTTCTCAGTTGAGGAGATCTTAAGACAATATCTCATTTCTTGGATCAGGAAATTGTTACATATTATTATTTTACTGCAATATTTCTCATCTCAGGAAATGGTTAAAAAATTTACCAGGCACTTAAGATTTCTTGAATCTTTTTTAGCTCAGGAAATTTAACCATGTCTCCAGTGAATTAGTATTTTCAGAACATTTATCCATAATGACATTGACACAAGCGCAAGGGGACTGCTCTCAGGTGCTCAAACATGGGATCACTTATCAGAGTTAATACCAGCGAAAATTAAGAGCCTTAAAGCTGAGAAGTATTTCCACAATAGGAGAGCTCAGAGAGATGACGGCACACAGCGCTGAATCCAGCGTGACCGTGACCGCTGTGACGTGGTATATTGCTTCCGACTTCGGCAAATTCTCTTACATACAATGGCAAACTAGTTCTACCACCAGCTCTCGCAAAAAAATTGAGAGCAGCCAGCGATTATCTGCCTGCATTCATGCTCTTCGACGATGCTCATGCCTGTCCTTGGGTAGCTTTACTGGGATCCTCGGGCGGTGTCGATGTCGAATTCTACTACAGATTCTAGCCCTTCATTCAAGTTCATTCTCATGGATGGTCTTCTAAACATACTCAGAGTCCTCTACATTGAATTATTTTATCTATCAGAAACTCTTCCCTTGGATTTGACAAAATAACGCTTTCTAGGCGCACCACATCTTCCTGGTGAATAATAAACCATCTTGAAGCAACTAAAGCTTATTTGGATACTACTCGAGACAGGTATGAGCGACCATCTGATATTTACATCGGCCTAGGGAGATGATATTTATATTTTAAGTGTGCTATAAGCAGCCAAATGTCAGTTCAAACGCTATCGACGGCATCCGAGCCGTCAAGGCATTCGTCTCCACTCCTTGCCATTGCTCGAAAAGCATCCTCCGAGCCGTAACGTGTTAGGCGGATGGAGTGAGAATGTTTATTCTGTCATTCCTCTGTAGCGATTAATTGAACTCAGCGCGGAGGACCTACTTTATTACACGCTGCCTGAATGGTTCAGGGTTAATCAGCCTGCTCATGTGCTCATTGGAATATCGCATGATTTCGAGTAAGTGAATCTACGTTGGCTCCATGATTTAAGATGTATAGGGCTCGCCGATGTGCATTTAAATCTACGGCCTTTTACTAAATCACAGAACTCCAATACCGATGGAAACGCACTTAACTTAATCACAATTGCCAGGTCGTCCTTCCAATAATCACAGCGCCTCCGATCCCACTAAGCACTCCCAACCTCGTCTTCATCGATATCATCACTCTGCGTAACCTCTACGCCCATTTCGCCTCGAGAGGGCAGCGCCTCAGGTGGCTTTCAGGACGTCTGTAGTGGCTCTGCACGGCTTATCCTTCAAGGTACTCCCTATATCCGCTACATCGGTATGAAACAAATTATGTACGTTTGCATGCATATGGGACGATTGAAACGGCACCTTGCCTCTACATATTAACGTCGGACTGAATGCACGACGGCGTCGTTCATTGAGCTAGGTTCCTGTGCACAGTGCGCCACGAGCTACATATATCGTGAGGATGGTTCGTGGCTCCGCTACGAACGCAATGTTAAACTGGATACTGGATGAAAATTCAATGGAAAGGGGCTCCCTGCACGCTGCAACAAGATCGGGTTGGGTAGGAGTTACTAGTATTTTATTATTACTATATTTTACAGGGGCATACGACCGAAGTCATTGCACGGCTCCGGAACGTACATGTCGAAGGCGGTGCTGCCAGGGGCCGCCTGAACCATGATATTGACAACGGATACGAATACGGAAGCCAGTGAGGCAATCATTAATCCATGCGGATTTTCATACGCGTGTTATTTCTGCTTCACTTTGGCTCGTCATTCCTTCTTGTTCTTATTTTTTAGTCATACGAAACTGCTTAATAATGACTTTTAGAGCAGCTTGATTGATCTTGATTCTCGGGTATCTTTCTATCCATGTCTCCGGAGGCCGAGGATAATTTAAACATACTTTCGGGAGAAGAGAATTCAAAGTAAAGTTTAATTAGCTGTACAAAAGGCACCGGATCTCTATATCAGCACTCAGTAATGATGGCGCCCCAGACTGTTGACAGTCAAGGGTCCGGACGAGTCGTAGGTTCACCGTATTTATGGAATTTATAATTACCCAAGGTTTTTTTCTCCGTTTATTCCATCTCAATATATCTCAGGAGCATCATACCATACCAACCCTCCGCACCTCCAAAAAGGCACGACACGCATGCTTTCCAGGAGAACCTTCAAGGCTGCCCGCTCTAGTTCATCTTGGCAAGCGTCGTAGGCGTCAAGTGGACTCATGACTCACCGGTGACCATTGGTGAATATGAGTTGCCAGTGATACGTCAATTTCAAAGATGAACCTGCTTAATTGACGGCATGCCATCGATCCCGTATGTAGTAGGAGACCCATTGAAATTTCAAATGCTTAATCATAAATCTTCAGCCACAGCCGTCCCGGTCAAATTATCAATTCATTATCAAGGAGTAACCATGGATGAACTTGGGGTCGGCTCATCTTTCTGGCCAGTGACCAATCAAATGGATATGGATATATATATGTGGCACTGTCGACTCCTGAATATGATATATGAATTATTATGGAGAAGTGAGAGACTTTGAGAGTGTGATTTCCTACGTATAACATATCGTTCTGGACTCTGGACTCACAGGGCCCTGAGTATGACATATGAATCTATTATAGCATAAGTATGTGGGAGTACGGGTTAATTCTAGTAGGGCCATTGGCAGTCGGCTATCCAGGAAATAGGATTGACGTGAAGCGCGCCGAATAACCATAAAGGGAGTCATTAAAGCTGTAACGTCGCGGGAAACGTTCCACGCAATATCATAGAATAGCAATAGGATTTCTCCACGAGGGTGTCTGTCATTCATAAAAGTAGGACCCCTTAGCTCAGTGGTAGAGTGTGTGATTCCAGTTTGGAACCTCCACAAAGTCGTCCGTTCAATCCGGGCAGGGGTCATATCTTTTTGTCGGTTTGCTGTGGTCGCCCGAGGAGTTGCCTGGAGGGACGGAAGAGGTGGAGTATGCGCCTGCTGTACCTAGGCGCGTACTTCGTTGCCTGTACGCGGAGACGCCTGCCGAACTAGCAATACGAGCCTGAATACAGGTTCGGCAGAATATGGTATCGCATATATCTATGATTGGCGAATCTGCCTTGCTAGTTGCCTCGTTGCTTTTAACGCTATTACTAGCCCAGTAGATTCATACATACTCTTTTAAGTAAGCTCTAATCTTAAAGTCTGTTCTTCATCTTCATCGGTTCAGATTCACCATTTCAGCGTTTCAACCTTTAAGTTCTCCACGAGGAACTTGAATTCTCGGAATCTCGAAGTATTGAAGCCAAAATCGATGGTCGCCCGAGTAAATAGAAAATCCCGATTTCAATTACCTAAAGAGCTCTGCCCCTGGAGACTGAACAATGGTGTGAGTAGAGAAGTATTAGACATTAGAGTAAGAACTAGAAGAGAGACCGAGCACGAGACATGAAGAAATATGTGCGGCTGAAGGCAAGCATATAGTATACTTGCGTGCCGTTAGGAAACCTGACAGCTTCAAGGGCAGATTTCGACGGACGCCAAGAGCCCTGCGGGGTACTACCACGTCTGATTAGCGAATTTAAGCAGTTCAGATTTATTCAATGATGGGCCGAGGAACAGTACCCCCTGCATCTCGAAGCCAGATCAGAGGGTCAATGGCCGACGGGAGTCTGGGCAAACCAAAAATCCCGATTTCAATTACTCAAAGGAGCGAACCCGTATCCCCTGGATACTGGAGTGCGTTCATATGTATTATCAAAACAGACGCGAGAGACGAGAAAACGTGTGTGGCTGAGGGCCCAGGGCGTGTAGTAAATTGGGTGAGGAGACTTGAAATGGAAGATCCAAGGAGACTAGCGTGAGTGGCATGCATTGGAATTGCTAGGTAGTGACACGTTTCTCTTTCCTTTATCCTCAATTAGCTTCTTTATTTAGCTCTGTAGGATGATAACTCATTGAATTGCAACTCAACAGCTCGTATAACAGTTTTAAGATTCGGACCAAGAGTTTGACATACTAGCCTCATGATCAGTGTGTCTCATTGATGATGGCCTGCTGCGGCAGTGGCAGGCTAAGGTAATACTCCTCTGCCCTGGACTTGTAAAACGATGACTCATTGAATTGCAACTCGCAACAGCTCATATAGCGGTTTTAGGATGCGGACCAAGAGCTTGACATACTAACCTTATGGTCAGTGTGTTTCATTGATGATGGTCTGCCGCGGCAGCAGTAGGCTAAGGTAACACTCCCTGGACTTGCATCTCTGTAACTCTTTGGCCAATCAGACGCCTGCGCTAAGGCTATTGTATACGATCCTGATGCTGGTGGTCGTTGACAGGGTACAGCGTATATTGCCTGTCAGTGTCAATGATGCGGAGCCGACGAGGGTCAGGTTCGTTAATGGTCATGAATTTCGATTTTTAGAGCCTAGTAAACGTCGCAAAATCTAAACGGCCTAGCAGGAATTCAAAAGGACGCCTTGACAGGCATCGTCAGATTGCGAAAAAATAAAATAGATATCTATTTAATAGGGAATATTATTAATTTTAATGTATTGAGGAGAAAATACCTCCGTAGTAGCATGAACTACCAGGGAATACCAGGGAAATACCAAGCTAACTTGAAAGAGCAGAGAAACGTGGAACCAGCCAGTGGACTGGGGAGCCCGCTACTTGGGAGCGACTGATGATGATTGATACATACTGCTGGGTAACAATGGGTAACTGTCGCGTTATTGGCGGTTGTTGGATATTTGATCAGCGTATGTTCCTCCCTTGCCACTTTCATAAATCCCTGTAAAGGTAAATGGGTTATTTCTTACGTCACCAGGTATAAAATAAATATGCAGTAGGAATATCTTTCTTGAAGGAGGAAAGAAAACGCCAGGAACCAGCCAGTGGAACCCGCTACTTGAGTACATCATCATCTTTGATACCGAAGTACTGCTGGGTAGCTCACCGAGTGAGTCTACTTATAGATGTTTTGCAGTGCAGGATTTTTGATCAGCGGTTTCCTTAGAGTGCCTGCAGAGTCGCCGGTGTAACCAAATAAAGCAGGAGTTTCTAAATTTCAGGCTCGAAAGAACAGTGTGGTAGTGAGCTATTGAGATCTAGACTCGAAAAATAGGGGTAATAAATTACATTCTCCATCGAGTGAATAATATCGTTCTCACCATCATAGCAATACGACTTCCTATTTCATTTCTCGACTCCCATTCAAGCTCATGCATCGCCCATGGCCATGGACGTCGGACCGCATGCCATTCCTCATGCCTCCGATCCGAAAGCGACACATGAAGTTAATCCCCGTTAAACCCGTCGCAATGGAAGGCATGCGGAGGGAAATTTACGTAACATAAATGGGTATTGTGACTGTGTTATTCTGTTCTCTATTATCCAGAGGAAGGGAAGGATGGTCATGGCTGCCCACCGCATAGCTCGGCAACCTAGAGCCTAGAGTTGATCGACCTGGGTGACGTAATCAATCGCGATCGCAAGCGGGGACCATCCGCGGGGAAGCTCTTCGCCTGGGATGAACGGGGCGAATTGAATTAAGAACCTGCAGACTGCTTTGTAGTCAAGGTGGAATTTGGGTGGCGTTTAGGTTAACGTTATGTTTTGAAATGTTGGTATATGGCGGATATAGCAGCTTTCATTGGGTTAGGGCGGATTAAACCCCATGGTGGTGTGGCGTTGTTTGTATGGACACGTCGTCGCCTATTGTGGATCCGGCCGACGTCGCGAGTGTTCCGAGTCGGCCAGCGCTACGGCGACTAAGTGTGTTCGCCGGTCGTCATCTGACGGGGCGGGGACGACGGGGGAGTCCATTACAGGCTAGAGACCTCGGACACGACACGGACGTATATTTCGCCCGCACTATAAAAGCGGGCAGAGCGCGTAGGCGCGGGAGTCCGGCGAACACCGACCCCCTCTCAAACTCCGCACATATGCGTAGGACTCAGTAATCGGTTCGCCTTCCCTCCGCCAACGCTATTTGAGGATGGCCAGTGCTCTATCTGCGCCCTCCCCCGCCTCACATCGTGCTATCAGGTCTAGTGGCAAGCCCCATTCATGTGCTGAGTGCAGTCTGTCTTCCTCTTCGCTGTTCTAGACGTCCGAGAGCTCACATCTATCCGTCCAGGACGTCTCAAGCTTCGCTGCGACCGTGTTTTTCCCTGCGAGAGCTGTAGAAAACGCAACGTAGCCGCACTATGTCCCAACGGTGAGCACACCCACCCCATCCCGCTCAGTCCCCAGCTGAACGATCGCAGGGAGCCTCCCGCCCCGCCCGAGGTGAGCCAGCACGCCACACGTCGACCCGTCTCATTAAGGTCATCAGATTACTCGCAGAAGACGCCGTGAAACTCAGCAAGTCCATCGCCGAACTCACTAACCGCTGCAGACAGCTCGAAGACGCCCTCCGCATCCTCCAGGCCAAACACCACAACGAGCCCCACCCCCTCCTCGACAATACTGTGCTCGCACTGCCACGGGTCGATGCTCTCAACCCGCACAACAACAACAACAACAACAATGGGTCCCACGACGAAGAAGAGGACGAGCTCGACGCCGTGCAAGACTCGCTAGGCACGCTCAGGATCGACGGGATGGGCAACTCGAATTTCCTCGGTCGCACCGCAGGCATGCACGTACGTACGCTCCGATTCCCATCTTCCCCATCTCACATCCCCGCAGATGCTCCTCCAGGTAAATCCCATCATCCGGCTAAACCCTTTGAAACCTAATCCCTAATCCTAACCACACCGCAGTCAGATGATCCGGAGATCACAGATATTCTCCCGCCCGAAATCCACGACCTCGCGTCGGATTCCCTCCCCACGCGCGTCATCTTCTCCCAGCTGTCCCACCGCAAACACGCCGTCATGGACCACATGCGCAAGTACCTCCCCCCCTCCGAAAAAGCGTGGTCCCTCTGCGAAATATATTTCGAGCATGCGGGCTGGTTGTGCGTCAATAATCCCTCCCGCATTATTTATTTATTTATTTATTATTTCCCGCATTTAGAGTCCACCCCGTCGCACGCGACCACTTCATCGCCGAGATCTTCGGCCCCATCTACAACACCAAATCCTCCTCAAACAACTCGCACTCCTCCCTCGATGACTCCCTCGTCCCGCCGCGCAAACCAGATTCACACGAACTAGCCCTCCTGTTCATGATCTTCTCCCTCGCGACTCTGCTAGACCTCACCCTACCCCCCAATAACGTCCAAGCAGAATTCTATCACCAGCTAGCCCGCGCCGGCTTGAGCTGTGAGCCGATTTTGGTCGAACCGACGGTCCCTGCTATACAGACGCTGGTGCGTGGCGCGCGAGAACTGATTTTCTGACGTTGATTGTTTGATTGTGCCACAGATATTAATGTCGTTCTATCATTGGCTGGGCAACAGGAAACACAGCGAGCAGATTTCGTGGGGGATTATGGGTCTGACGGTTAATCTTTCGCAAAATGTGCGTGGATTTCCATTTCCCGCTTTATTTATAATTTATTTGCAATTTTTAGGTCGGATTACGTGCGTGTTTTATTTATTTGACCAATTATGCGCGTACTTGATTAATAATTTGCGGATGACAGACCGAGATAGTGCAGCCTGGCGCCTCCTAGACTCAAAGATCATCGAACGTCAAAGACTGTTATTCTGGGAATTGTACGCGCTGGAATTAACAGAGGCAAGTATCTAAACACCCCCTAAACGATTAAAAATAACACTCCCGTCCTTAGGCCCTAAACTTCGGTCGTCCCCCGTCCCTCTCCCTCTCCACAATCGACTGCAAAATGCCTGCCGACAGCACACAATTCGCCTTCTCCAACAGCGAGCTGAACCCGCCATTCCACTCCGTCAAATACCGCTTCTTCTCCGTGTACCTCGCGCCGGTCATCGATGCGATATTGGGAGCGAAGACGGTGCCGTACGCGATGGTCCTGCAGCTGGATAGGCGGGTAAGAGACCAGGATGTGGCGCCGCTGATCGAGTTTGACAAGAAGGGGAATATTGGAGCGCATATTGGGATCGGGGGCCCGGCGGGCGGGCATGCGGATATGGGTGCGGGTGCGGGGGGACTCGGGGGGGAGCCGATTGTGGATCTGACGGGGGAGAGTCTTGGAGTGACGATGCAGAAGTTTATGATTGTTGCGTGGCCGCATTTGAGTGAGTTTTTTTTTCCCCGCCCATCCATCTATTCACTTTATAATTTATTTAACCCTCATTTCCTGCTCCACAGCGCTCCTATACCTGCACCGCGGATATTTCGTCCGTGCCTTGTCAGAACACCAACCTCCGCAATCGTTATTGGAGAACAGATACGCGCCGTCCGTTTTAGCGATATTCAGGACGAGCTGTGTGATTATCGCGATGCTGCAGGCGCTGGAACGCGTGAATGGCGATTTGGCGAAACGGTTTTGGCTGTATTGGTGTCATGGGTTGGCTGCTGCTGTGAGTTTTCGAGTTTTCAAGTTTTTATTTCGCGTTTTTGGCGGGTTTTTGGGTGCTTGGGGGGTTTTTGGGCGATTTATGCGCCCTTTTCTCAAATTATGCGCCCTTTTTCGCCTGCCCTGGGAATTTTTACTGATTAAATGCCCCTTTTTGGACGGTTATAGATCGTCGTAGGCTCCATCGTCGCAAAAGCGCCTGAAAGCCCGCTCGCCCAGCCGGCATTGGACCAAGTGAATGCTGCGTACGCGCTATTCGAACGCGCCGCGGCGCAGTATCCCGAGCCTGTGGGGAGACC
>KN837446.1:90205-109671 GCA_000827215.1 Sphaerobolus stellatus SS14 | reverse complement strand
GGTTTTTGATAAGTGCCCATGCGCGGTGTGGAGGCCGACATTGCAATAATTTTGAAGGCGAAACCACTCGCTCAGACGCGTTCAGTGAGAGGAGTGTCGTGTCGTCACGCTGAGCGCTGGTGTGACTGGCTCGGTTGCTGGACCGGCATACAAGTTTGTCGATAGGCGCCGGTACCTGACAGGCTGAATTGAAGCCGAATGGGTGACAAATGACCTGAAAGTACTACACTTAGTAGTATCAGTAGAGAATTTGTTCAGGGTGCACCTGCATAGTACAATAGATGTGACAGGGGCACACTGCAAGATGATCGTTCCTTAGGGCTACTGATAATTTTGTTGTTCTTTAGTCTCTTATAATAATCTTTTTTATTTCCATCTGTTGTTACTAATTATCTGCATATAGGTGAGTATCAAATGAAACACGGGATACTGAGACATTTTAGTTGTTGTAGTTACAAGTGTCACTGTCAGGAATCATATGTTCTTTCTTTCTTTTCCTTTTCAAAGTTCTTCGGTGATGCAGCCGAATGGTAGACTAATTCTACTAAATTTTGTCATTCAGCCCCGACACTAAAGTGTCCCGGTATCCCATGTTTCATTTGATACTCACCTGTATGCAGATAATTAGTAACAAGAATCAATACACAGATGGAGATAAAAAAGATTATTATAAGATACTTATGAGCAACAAAATTATCAGTAGCCCTAAGGAACGATCATCTTGCAGTGTGCCCCTGTCACATCTATTGTACTATGCAGGTGCACCCTGAACAAATTCTCTACTGATACTACTAAGTGTAGTACTTTCAGGTCATTTGTCACCCATTCGGCTTCAATTCAGCCTGTCAGGTACCGGCGCCTATCGACAAATTTGTACGCCGGTCCAGGTTCATTTTGTCTGCTATATATCCCAGATCTTTTTCATGGTGTTCGTTCGATACATATATGTATTTACACGTCATGTTGGCATACCGCGAAACAAAGAAATTAAATGCGTTAAAACAGTCCAATACAAACATGTAGACGATGAGAAAGATAAACTATGATTAGCCGGCTTCAATACTGAGTTGGTTCATGTGGCGTATTCATGTCTGGCATTCGGCCCGTTGCAGCACCGACCTACTATTCCAAGGTCTCCCCTGCTCTGTTCTGTTACACGGTCGTTCCGTTCAAGGTCTCAAGCCGGCAGCTAAAACTCTCATCAACTTTTCTCTCATCATAATATATCCTTCCACCGAAGGGACATCATTTCCTGTCCGGTTGCTGTCCACTGCCAACGTCTCTATGTCGAATGCAAGTGAATGCACCACGACTCTAGATTGGCTGCGAATACTCTAATCTATAGCTATCTCGTCTGGTGAACCCTAATATCGACAATCCCCATTGTCCTCTCAGATCGGCGTGAGGGATTTATCGCCGGTGCCTTGGATCGACATGCGCAAATAGTTGCTAACTGGATGCGTTTAGAGGTCCAGTGGTACGTACGTACGCGTCAGCTTCTCTCACCACTTGATGGATGTCAAACTTCTGTCATCAAATTCCTATAAGTATGCGATATCCTTCCCTGGTGTAGCAGTATTCCGAGCACTGCTCACAGCTCCTATCCAACTCGCCACATTCAAGCTTAACGACGATCTTTCTTAACTCTTAAAGGATACTCATACATCTTCATCGTATGTTGCGCTTTGTGCAGACTTTTGACTGGCGCTGATTATAGTTTCCCTTATTAGATGTCTGCAAATATGTCTCTTACTGCACCTCCTCTTCGCACTATCATCGGTGTCTGGACGCCTAAGTCAGATGCTTCACATCTGGCGAATGCCACGATAATTAAAGTCCACATGGAGAAGGAGGATTCGTTACCAGTTGGTGTCTTCCCGCCACCTTATACACCTGAAGAATATATGCCAGAGGAGTTCGGCTCTGAAGAGGAACCCCTTACTTTAGCTCGAATGTTATTCCAATATGGATTTGGTATGTCCGTTTGCTATCTATCAGAAGAATCATCGATACTGACAATCCTGTTATCGTAGTTTTCTTTCCCTTCTGGCTTGTGGGCATCTATATCCTCTTCTCGCCACTCAAGATGACAGAAGATTGGGAATCAGGGAAAACAGAAGACGAAAAGGTGTACCAATACATGGTCATTCGCAGAACAGAACTTAAATGGGCCCGACGATGCTTACTCGCCACTTATGGTCTTCTCGCTATTGCCTTCGCCCTCTTCGTTACCTTGAAATTCGGCGCTTTCCCGTTATTCTGAACACAATCGCTCATTTATCTCTCGTTATACCCTATGTATCTTTATTCATTCATTTATTTCTTGTATCGCTAGAATATCGTCTCAATTCGATTGAATCGAAATGTAATTATAACTTGCTTATGTAAAGCGCGAATAATGCATCTTCGTCTGCTCTCTGCTGGATCTAATGCTCAAGGCCAACTAGGTCAAAGTCACCTAGAAGACTCGCACACGTTCCAAGCCTGTTCATTCGCTTCATCTGGTTCTTCTAGCATTGAAACTGGCTCACAATCCGAGCTACAAGCGGCTAAAATCCTTTCCCTTTGTTGCGGTGCAAACCATACCTTTCTTCTCGTAGAACACGAAGATGGGCAATCTACTAGACGGGAACTGTGGGGCTGTGGTGATGGGAGGAAGGGCCAACTCGGATCTTCACATCACACTCGCAATAGCACCATTTTCAGTCGTATTGACGAGCAGATACTTGCGTCTGCTGGGTTACAAGCAGCTGATTATGTTATCGAACTTATCGCAGCCTGCTGGGAATCTACATTCATATACCTAAGATCACGGGATGGCGAACTCAGAACATCACGAGGGATATTACTTTCGATGGGCAGTAATGACTATGGAGATCTTGGGATTGGCTCTTCTCCAACCGAGTTGGTTTATAGCGCAGAGCCTAGACGCATTCCGTTGGAAGTATTGCTTGAAAAGCAATACTCGTCGAAACTAAATGGATTTGCCATGAAAAGACTTGTTGGGGGTCTGCATCATGCAGTTGCCGTTGTTGACGTTTTCCTGGAGGATCGCACTGACTCTCTCGTCATCGGATGGGGTGCGAGTCGTCATGGACAATTAGGCGATATCCCCGTCTTTCGAACCCCTGCTAAAGGGAAACAGAAACAAAAAGCTGCCTCCAAACTGCCTACATGCATTCCAAGCCCCATTATCATTCGCTTCCCCGATGGGAATCACCCGAACATCACAGACGTTTCCGTCGGCGCAAACCACACCATTTTCCTTCTGTCCACTGGGAAGCTCGTTGGTTTAGGCTCCAATCGGAAGCATCAATTGGACAGTGTTGGTCAAGCAAATGCGATAATTGGTGTAAAATGCACTTGGAACGGTGCTTTTTCGATCCGAAATACCTCGCCCAGTGATGAGTGGTTGATATACTCCAGCGGATCCGGGGGGAAAGGTCAACTTGGTCGTTCCCATGAAAGCGCTTCTTTAACGGTAGACTTTCCACTGACGATAAAGAATCGGTCTCTCTTGGGTGTGGCCTGCGGTAGTGAGCATATTCTTACATTCCTCAGTCAAGAATCAATGGGTGATGGCCAGCCTCAAGAAGAAGTTTGGGGGTGGGGTTGGAACGAGCATGGGAATTTGGGCCTTGGACATACTGATGATGTTCATTTTCCGTCACTTATATGGCCGATTTCTCAAGAGGATATACGAGGTTATAGGATTGACTCTATTTGGGCCGGCTGTGGAACGAGTTGGATTGTTCTTAAGTCGAGAGATTGAAATAATAGTAATAATCATGATACATCTTTTCATCCACTTGTTTTAGCTCTGGATTTCCTTGGTATTCCACATGTATCTGCCTTCATCTTGTATCATAAAGTCACTTCCTTTATCTCTCAGTAGAGCCTGGCGTATGTTCATCCATTCACCCGAAGTAACATCATAGGCGCCCCTTTTCTTCCACCCCTACGTCTTTCTGCTCACCACTAAATACCCCAAGGTATGTACTCTTAAATATAAGCATATCGTTATACATTTGATTGTATAGGCTCCCTAGAACATACTAAGAATGTCTCAAGCCGCCCAAGTAGACAATTCACAAGAGCAAAAGGAGATGATATTAAGTATTTCATAGATGCACCCATGAATATTAGCCTGATGTTATTTTCCAGGAATTCATTAACCTATGGCTATGGATACCTGAAATAAATGAACACTTTCATCTTTTGAGAATACCACGGTCATTGATCAATACATTTTCGACGCGCCCCCTTAAATGGTTGCGTTTCGCAGCCTACACAGTAACTGGAATCAGTGAAGGAGATTTATTCAAGTGTAACAAACCCGCCCATGCATCTGATATCGAGAAGGAACGTATCCTGGACTACGAAGATGACGAATACGACCTGACCGAGGGACCTATCTATTATTCGAAGGAAGGCGCAACGGTGGATTTCGTCCATCCCAACGTGTTTGACGGTCGCACGAGTAGTTCTAGATTTTTGGTGTCTACCTCCTCTATAAGTCGAGTATCCAATCTCCTTAAAGAAGTCCAAGTCCGGGATGGCGGTTATTGTGTATTGACCCAGCGACCATTCGCGTGGGGTTGTGACCCCGCTCATATCATTCCACGTTCGAAGGGAAACAAAGTAAGTAGCTAGATATAGTCATTCATCACAAGGTTATCCGATTGACAGGACTCTACTCGACGTAGCTCATCCAGAATATCACTCAGAGACGCTGTATGACGACTGGAAATGAAGAGGAAGAACCCGTCGACGAAATTGACGATTTCAGAAATATCTTCCTTCTGCGCAAGGACATGTATATAATGTTTTGGCGTAAATCACTCGCATTTCTCGTAGTGAGTCTTCCTCTCTGTAACATGTGCAAGGAAAACACCACTGACACATCTTCAGACACCCAACTTTGCCCTGACCAAGGACGAAATCCCTCACGCCGAAACTGCCGGTGGCAGCGTCAAGCACATCCACAGTATCATCCACGCCAGCGATTTCAGATACACCTTACAATGGCTCGTCCACGATGACACCCCAGAAGCTGTAAAAAAAGAAAGGCGATGCATGGGACTAAGAGAAGAAGCCCCTACCGGCGTCGATCTGCTCCTTAATTCCGAGGACGACTTCCCACCCAGATATCTCTTCGACTATTCCTACGGAGCAGCTTTGTTGGCTAATTGGTGTCCACAAGAAACGAAAGAGCGGATTCGTATCTCAGTGAATGAGGAGTATGATGCTGATGGCTGCTACACGGATTATACTGATAGAAATTTCGACGATGATGAAGAAGGGGAAGGAGACGCGCCATTTGAGCTGGATGAGGAAATGTCGAAGAAGCGTCGTGAGCCTGAGCTAGGTTCCAGGGAGGGTAGTCCGCCTACTAAAAAGCCCAAAACTGGAAATGAGCATTCGGACGGGGTGGAGTTGACTGATGCGGCATTGTGGTCCGTTTATGGGACAGCCTGGCTTGGTGGGTCTCATTCGCGTCGGTCAAATAATTCTAAGGTTCGGAAATGGCTTCAAGAAATTGAGACGGCGTAAAGTAACTCGGTATCTAATTTCATTCTTTACTTAACGCTGCAATATCTAATTCATTTATCCTGTCAAAGTATTATTAGAGAGCAATATATATTAACCATTTTTGCTGATCTGCGAAAGACCACCATCTTCTGAGACAAATAAATATTCGGTGAGGACGTCATACAGAATGTTGTTTATAAAACTATTCGAAGGAGGCGTTTTACAAGAAACAGCAGCTACACGTTCGAATGCATGAACGACGCTTGAAACAAATACAATTAGATAAAAAGTCACATTTAGCTCAACCGACTCCAATTCTTCGGCCTGCATTCTTTCTTTATTCTTCTCCCTCGTGCGGATCTCCTTCCAGTCTGAAATTTAAATCTTCATTGCGGAAATTCTCCGATGTCGCCATCACCTTCCTCAAACCATCAAACAAACACCGTATTTCCGCAAATTGGAGATTCAAGATTAGCCAGTGTAGCTCCCATTCAGACCACCAACGTGCATCATTAACTGAGTTCGGCCGCTCTTGATTCTGAATCATCTGCTCTCCTCGATATTCTTTTGATTTAGCCCATTCTTTATTTGAGTTGTGGAATGGATTGGGAGGTAGGGCTTTGGTTATGGAGTTGGAGTTGGATTTGGACGACATGGGTACCGTTCGGGCTTGGTTGTCAATGAAGGCAAGCCACCCACCAAATCACTGGCAGGCTAAACCATATCCCCGCTCGCAACTGAGTTACTGGCACAAACAACGCGTCTCGAATATGACATAAAAACATGAATACTACATCATAAGTGCATACATGTCATGTCATCGTATTATAACTACTTTCGTGCGTGCGTGTGTACATCATCATCATCATCATGACCGTCGTGTGCGTGAGTATGTGCCTACTACCACCTAACTGCTGTCACTACCACCACCAAAATGTAACTAACTACATAACAAGTCCAATGCGACGATACGATGCCAGTGTGCGAGCGAGTGTCCTCCAAATCTACGTAAGTATGGAAGTAAGAAAAATGTCCGAATCCGAATGCAATCCGGGGGGGATTTTGAGTGTCCATGCGGGAAATAAACAAAACACAATATAATGAGGAATGGGGAAATGTGGGGGTAGAATGCCAGGGCAACGAAAATAATGGGATGTGGAGTAATAGAAAGAATAAGAGCGGCAATAAGGGTGGCAATGCAAAACGAACCGTAGAAAAAATCATAACAGCCACAAAAAAAAAATCAAGTCAAAGCAAAAAAAAATCCAATAACAATAATCACTCGTTCAATCGCCCTTCCTAATCACCCTCCTCTTCGCCGGCGGAGGAACAACAGGCGCAGGAGTCTGCGTCGCCCCCGCCCCCTGTCCCGCCACACTCTGCCCAGGAGAACTCGGCCCCGTACACGGCGCAGTCGGAATAACACCCCCCACAAAAACGCCAAAATACTCATCCGGATACACACACCCTTGAATGGGCACCGCCCCGCCCCTCGTATCCCCCTTATCAAACCACCCATCCGGCATACTGACCGTCGGACTCGGCATCGCCCCACTCAAACTCGTCGGACTAACAACGGTCGCAAACGTCCCCGTCACCGTCACAGGCAACGTGATAATAGCCGCCGTATCCGTGTACGTGGGCAATAAAGACACCGGGACCTGCGCGTTCGAGATCGTGGCAGGCGGCCACGGGAAGGACGCGGATGAGGAGGCGGCGATGCTGAATGTGTTTCTGGGGGCAGAGCCGGTTTGCCAGGGCGCGTAGGTGCCGTTCCAGGCGGGGGGTGCGCCCGGGGGTGGGGGCGAGAGGACGGCGCAGCGGCCGAAGGCGACGCGCGGGTCGGGCGGCATCCAGCCGTTGCGGAGGCCGAGTTGGTAGGACCAGAGGGGGGTTTCTATTTGGCCTGAGAATTGGGAGGCGCCGATCTGCATAACATACAAACAAACAATACACGCGCGTTAGCTTCAGGTTATGATGTGATATGACGAGGAATTGAGATTAACGTACCTTCCAAGTCCAGAAGAACCAATCGTCAAACGCGTCCATCTGCGCGAGGACGAAGTTCATGACGCCCTGCTTCATAGTGTCGTTGTAGTTCTGCCAGTCGTCGTATATTGGACAGTCGGGGTCCGTGCTGTTGACGTTCGCGCCGTGCAGGAAGAGACCGCAGTCATTGGGCGAGGCGGCGAACTCGCCTGCGAAGGTGATGCCAAAGTCGGTGCGGCTGGATAACGATAACGTCAGCATCTAACCCATAACATAAACCCGCAACGCAACACATAACAAAGGACGGCGCATGAATCACGCAAAGACACAACGCAACCACCACACCACACAGAACTAATAAACAATGACTGAAAAAAGCACGAAGCAGCACACACCTCTGATTCGTGCTCGCCCCCCAATTATCACATGCCGCCTTGGGCCACTTCCCCCCGGGGTTCCCGTCCGGGCCCAGGACCGCAATCGGGTCGAGCATGGGCCCGCCGAACGAGAAATACGGGTGCTCCTCGATCGCGATGCGGTCCGAGCCGTTGAGGAAGCCTTTCCAGCTTGAGAGGGCCTGGAAGCCGTCGCCGATGGATATTACCTGTCGAAGAAGGGTTGGTAAGTACGTTGGTGGGGATAGGAGGGAGGGAAGAGGGAAAGGGAGGAGGGTGGTGGGAAATGAGGTAAGGGGGATCATTAAGTAAACAATGAGTAATGGCGATAGCCTAGAATGGGACGATGTGCGCGAAGCGCATCAACGGCGGGATGAAATGAAGTCGCAAGCACTCTCCCAAGCAGGTAACACGCGCACCCATTCCAGCCACAATCCCTCCCTCTTCCAATCCAAGTCAAATCCCATGCCAAACCAAATAAAATAATAAAATAAAAAAGCAAAAAAACTCACAGGCCCCTTCCCCTCCCCCATCCCCCCCACACCCCTTAAAACGTCATACGCCCTCAAATAAAAACTCGTAATGACATCCGTCCCAATCACGCCGGTGAGCGCCTCGTTCACGATCCCAAAGAGCGGGACGAGGTTCCTGTACTCGGGCTGGCTGATAAATTCCGTTAGGACACGCAGGTAGTAGAGCGTGCGTTCGGCGTTTGCTAAGCCCATGTTGCCAGAGAGGAAGTTTATGGGGGAGAGGCTGTGGGTTCATAAGGGAATGATTAGTGGGGGTGTGAGGAAGAGAGGTGGATGAGGTGGGTGGGGGGGATGGGGATGGGGATGGGAGGGAGGAAGGAGGCTTACCGTCCTGAATGATCAAACCCTGTGAAGTAAAATAGGATTAATGAGTTTATATGAACTTTCATGTAAACAACGGTGACAACGGAACGAAGCGACGCGATCTCATTCCACGATGCATATGGATGGGAAAGCAACGCAAAAGCAATGCACACATATGAAGGGATGAAGGGATGAAAGAGCCAAACAGAGAGATAAACACACCATTCTGCGACCCAGGGATGGTATGCAGGTCTAAACAGACGCGGAGGCCATACTTGCGCGCCCAGGAGAGGATGCGGAGGAAGTAGCTGGATTGGGGAGGAGAGTTAGCGTCGTGTTTTAAGCGTAAGGATATGTGGGGTGGGGTTGAGTGTCAAAGTATAAGGGGAGTGGGAGACGAAATTGGGAAGTGATGAGAAGAATTGTAGGCGGGTGGGAAGCAAGGAATGGGTTGGATTGGGCGATGAAAGGAGGGGAAGAACGGGTGGACGATGAATGGATAGATGGATGAAAGGCGAATGAAAAGCGGAGGAAAACGAGTGATACTCACTTCCACGACGTCTTCGCGAGGAAGGGTTCCTCGGGGTATGTCTCGATCGCCCAGAAGGGGAGGGGGACGCGGATCCAGTTTAGGCCTGCGCCTGTTGCGTTTATGAGTAATGAATAACGTTGAGGCATGGGATGGGATGGGATGAGGCATGGACGGGGAACATACCCGCTATCTCCGCAATGTCCTGTTCCGACTACCCAGCCAAAGTATATTAACACGCATATACTCAAAATAATAATAATAATAACAAGAAATACACACAATAAACGTCGCATAATGCGCCTCCAACTGCGCAATGCCCCCATTCGCTGTATCATTCCGCATCGCGGTGCTCAGCGTCCACTCGTCCACCGCGGTGGGGTATCGCTGGAATATATCGGGCGTGATGAACGGCTCCATGACGAAGAGCCCGCCGAGGTTCACGCCGTAGATTTTGTCGATGCCGAAGCGCCAGGAGGTGTTGAGGGGGGGCGTCCAGCTGTTGGGCTGCGCGGCGTAGGTGTAGGGGTTGGAGGGGTCTTGCACCCCTGTGAAGGAAATGGTGTTAGTGTGACTCGGAGGAGGAAATAATGAGGAGAGGAAGGACTATGTTGGGGAGGTAGGGTAGGAGGATAGGATGGGTATATGCGTTTGCCGTGGAGGGTGTAGAGCCGCGTTACGGCTGATGCAGAGGGTGCATTGTGATCATGACGAACGCATATGGATACGAGAACGGAATGCAGAACGAGGAAGGGAATGGGGGAGGAGGAATGCACGCACAGAAACCACCGAATCGATTAGTATACGTAAACTGCGTCCCGTTCTCTGTCACCACCGTCGAGCCGTCTCCGCCCATCTGTCGCCGCGAGCATAAGCATAAGCAGACATTCGAGATAATAGACTAAATGCGCACAATATCACCCGTAGGCGAGAACGGATTCTTCGTCGTCCCACCACCTCCACCTCTAATCGACGCGGCTGCCGCTGCATTCATCTTCGGACGTATGACAGTAAAGAACACAGGTAGGATGACCGCCAAAACGACAATCGCAAAGACCGCAAAGAGGATAGCAGCAACGAGGCATCGTCGGCGTCGTGTACGGGGTGGTTTCTCTGAAGTGAGGGGGGTGTCCGGCGAGGAGGGATGGTTCAAAGGAGTGTCGTAGCCCGTGTTGACTGTGGAGGAGCGCGGCGAGGAGGACATGGCGGAGAGCATAAAGGACGCAAGGCAAGGGACACTCGCAAGAACTCAGACGCGTCGATTGATTATGAGGCCAGCATTATCTTTCGAGATCCCAGCGTTGTATCTAGATCTTGCCTTTTCGGGGCAGTGGGGCAGGACTCTCTCCAAACTCTCTTTCTGCGCACAAACTTAGTCAGCCCGCAAGCTATTATTGTGGCAGGTGTGCACTATACCTGGACGAGACCCCATTTGCTACACGAAGATGCATAGGCGATGTTGTTTGTGGGTGGGCGCGATTAGGGATGTGTCTACGGTCGCGGGGAGAGAGAGATGCCTCCGCTGTGACATGACGTCGTCACGCGTCGTCCGCCACTTCGCCGAAACGGGTGCGGTCAATTTGCGCTCCATCGACGACGACGACGACCTCACGTATGTATCTTTTCAGTCGATAAGAAATCCTCGCAAAGGATCATCCACTCGGCCACTCGGCCACGGCAACAGAACCCGTATCATCATCTTCTCACACTCCCTATCTGGATTTCCAACCTATCGTGCACCTAAATAATACCACGTTTAATTGGGCTTGGGCTGCGTCTATAAGTGATGAGTGTTTGCTGCTCTGTTCCCATGTTGGCGTTTTGCTGACTGTCGCGCATGGCCATGGCATAACCCTATCCCCGCCTCCGCCACGTCCTCATCAATGACTTCAGTGATTTCAGGCCGATCCAGGGACGCGTACAGCGCTTTCTGATAAGCTCTCACCTTGTTCGCACCCTCGTTCTGCATACCTTAATGAAAAGATTATCCTCGGATTCCTTCCCTGACTCAAGATACGGGTTCTAGTGACCAACATGCCTATGGATGGTCCTGAGCTCGGAGTTCCCTTTCGACGTCAACATCTTATGTAGGCTTACCAGCCCATCTCCGCCTAAAGATATGTAAAGCAGCCTCTACTTATCGCCTGGCCCTGAACGGGTATCCCGCCTCCGCGTGTCCAAGCTTTATCGTAAACCGCCCTCGCTGTCAACCTCAAGGAACGCCAGGGTGTGGTACGCGGACGCCTCATAGACAGACACACGACCGATGTTGTAAAGGAATCATCCCCGCCAACGCCAAAAGATCCGTGCAAATCCCAAATCCAACCAACGACCCAACACCTAATAAAAGCGTGCCATTTCTCGCTTCTAGCTTCTGGGGTAAAGAATCTTCCGTGTGCATGTTTAGAATTTCTTCCCGGATTAGAGTGTATTTGCTCCCAATATATATTAGGGATTTCAGGGTCGATTCAATTAGAACTGAATTGGTTCCTAATGTTGAACCCCAATATATATTGGTAGCAAATACACTCTATTCTCCACCCTCGAAGTCAGCTATTCTGAACATTTCACGTTTCACATTATCCAGTGAGCGACAACCGCAGTAACGTTCCAAGTTCCTTTGATTTCTCACTTCACACGCAAAACTTGAACAAAACAAAACAAACGGAACAGATATCACCTATCCGAGAATATCCATAATCCTATCTGCGCGCACGCGTTATCTCCCACCACTTCCCTCAGGCTCCCTCAGGATACTAATCCGGATATTTATATTTTTACACACGGCGCACCCGCAGCACCTGAGCATCAGCTTATGACCTCACCTTTCACCTCCCCATCGAGTGTGCTCGCGGACTTTCGGAAGAACGGACTTGGGCCTTGGAGACAACATTACATATCGGTGATGATTCATGATCTGTCAGTGAACACCCTTTTTTCGAATTAGAACGGCTGAACGGCGATTCTAAAGAATAACGTGCTCAAGCTGCTCTCGAGTTTTATACATGTAGCTCCACTCTTCAGAATCACGCTTTCTAGTAAACTCTGTCTTATGACCTGGCATTTCTCTCGTAAGACTCGTGTGGTCGCGTGCGTACTTTGTTTATCTCGAATATATAGATCCTACTTGCATATGATAATAGAGCTGCCGGTGGGCCGACCTATTATAGTCACTGGAGCTAAAAATAGAAAAGTAGACTAAGTCTGTCAAGTTCAACATTCAGGCGAAAAGAAGAACTTATTCTTCGATCCTGGATTCCATCCAAGCTAGAATACGCCTTGCCAACGCGACAGAGTATCCCTACTTACCTCAAAATAAACAACGATTCGAAAAGGCAAAGGTGAAATAGCAACAGCAGTATTTAGACACAATCCATTGACAACAAACGTCGAAACGTTAGCCTTAATTTTAGCTACCTGCCTCCCCGCTAATCCTGAACAAAATTATAAATAATGTTGGCCGCAGCTCCGATGTCTGGCAAGGGCGCATCATCATACTGGGCTGTCGGACCTGGCAGTGCGTACAGATGCTGTCGCACCCTCTTACAGGACGACGTTCAAGCGGTGATGGTGATTGTGGCCGAATATTTATATTGGTAGGTGTACTCAGGGGTGTAAGGATTTAGATGTCATCGACAAGCGACCTTTACTTAGCATGGAATTCTGTAATACTTAGATACCTCTTTCGATGTCAATCTTAAGAATGAGTACCCTCTACAGATACCAAGCGCTGTGGCTTATTTCTTCACCCTTTATCGTCTCGATACTCTTGCCTCTGAGTAGTACGATGGTATGGTTTGGTTTAAGCACGCAGCAGGCCGTATATTTCAACAAACGAGACAAACCCGTATTCTGAGTCGAACAAATCGCAAAATAACAAAGAAAAGAAAAGAAAGAAAAAATCTCCAAAGCTTCCATACCTATCCAGTCCTATCCACCGGGCGTCGTCGTGCTCCAGTATCCAATCCAATCCAATCATCGAGGCAATTGTTCGGTATCCAAATCCGGTCCAAATCCAGGTAAGCACGCCGTCGTAATCCACTCCATGTCCATATCCACTCGATCCAATCCAATCCAATCTATAGGAAGCAGTAGGTTATTTATTCAATCCACTCCCAAAAACACTAAAAAGCAAAAGGCTGTTAGTTTCGCTGATCCTGACTAAATAAGGGAAAAAAAAAAGCATTAGTTATTTGTTCGATTATGGGGATTATGGGAAGAAGGACGTACACCCATTCCGGACGGACGAAGCGGGTGCGGTATAGCACCATTGGCGACGGGGGGGTGTGGGACCTTTTTACTTGGTGTGGAATCGCTGGAAACATTGTGAGTATGAGGATTTGGGATCGATATGAGAGGGAGGGAGGACGTACAGAACGTTGAGTGGGGCCCTGTGGACTGGTTTGAGGAGGCTAGACGCGCGGACGAAGGCTGGATCTATAACTAAAAAAATGATTCGTCAATGTTCGTTCGATTCGATGGAATGGGATGGATGAAGACGTACACTAGTCTATTGAAATATTTCAAAATCCAAAGACGAATAATTTCCAGGGTGGGCAGTGACACCAGATGGCCTCAGGCTTCACGCCTACACTAAACAAAACCCATGTGAGTATCCCATCCCCACTCTCGTCTATTCATACGCAGTCCCGAGGGCAGTGGCACGCCTCAAGCCTGAGGCCATCTAGCTTGAGGCGTGCCACTGCCCTTAAACCTAAATAACGAAACATGCGGGGGTGTCAGGACTACGTATGAATAGACGAGAGTGGGGATGAGATACTCACGTGGGTTGTGTTTAGTGTATGCGTGAGTCCGAGTCCCAGGAGCTTGAGGAGGAGGGCAAAAGGCATGGTGTTAGCATCCAGTTAGTTCGTGCGCGTATCTGATGAGTAAAAATGTCAGCAAAAAATGAAAGGAAACTAAAGGTGCAGGAAACGTACACCTAATCAATTCAGTCCAAACGATTGTTCAGGGCACCCATTTTCTCAACGTTTCGAACCATCCAAGCCGCTGCCAAAAAAAAAAATCAATCGCAGTAAGCATCTAACTCACTGCAACAGAAATAAAATAAGAGATGTCACTCACGTCACCACACCCAATGTCGACCCCCCATAATAGGGAAAGTTGGCCGTCCGGCCGGAGAAGGGTCCATGGATAGCGAACTACTAACGACCTACCTGCTTTTTTGTGCTGTTGGGAGAATAATTATAATTGGGTTAGTAGGGTTTATGGATGGGTGGTGGAGGGGCTTACTGATTGGGAGTGGAAGAAAGATGGATGGAGGAGAGGAGGGAAGGAGGGAGAGAGTGGAGTGGATTGAGGACGGAGTGCTTAGCGCGTAGATTGAGGATTGAGGGTTGGGATTGGGATTAGATTTGAGGGTCGGTGGAGCGAAGAGGTTAGGAAGGAGGAGAAAGGTAAGAGAAATGTAAAAAAAAAAAAAAAAAACTGAAAAATAGAGAGAACAGAGAGTGAAAAATAGAGAGTGAAAAAAAAAACGAGACTAAAAGAGAGAGAAAGAAAGACAAGCCACAGAATGCGGAACACGGAACACAGAACGCGAGACAATAAACCACATCAAAGCCCACTATACAGAACATACAAAAGGAAAGAAAACCGTCCGCCTTACTACTCATACACCACCAAACACCACTCTACTTATCACTCTTCTTCGGCGACCGTTTCTTGTTGCCCATGCGCTTCCCGCCAACCATCTGCGCCTGGACCGGTCTCTGCCTCGGCTTCGGCTTTGACGGGGTGACCGAAGCCTCTGTTGAGCCGGAGGTGGACTCAGATCCGGGGGTGTCGTTGGCGGGCGGCAGGTCGAGGGAGGGGCGGGGAGGGGTGGTTGGTGCGTCTACGGTTGAGGAGGTCGGTGTGTCGGCGGGGATGACAGGAGGCTGAGGCGTTTCGGGGACGAGGGATGGTGACTCGACTGCGGCGGATTCTGATGCAGTTGGTTGCTCGTGGGGGACATAGAAGTCGTCGACCTCCATACCCAGAGTAGGTTGGTCATCATTGCTCTCGCCCGCACCAGGCGTCTGCGCCCGGTCATATGTTTCTTGCACTACCGGTAATTCTAAGAAATCCAAGTACGTGTTCAACAGGTGAAACAGTCCGTTTTCCTTGAGATATTCTATGCGTTCCTCATGTATCATGTTTAGCTTGAAGTTTTCCTGGTCGCCTTCCGGGATTCCCGATAGGATGGTCTGTAGGGTGTTAAATTAATAATTTGGTTAGCTTGGGTGATTGAAGAAGAGCTTAATAATGACTCGATAACGTACCTGCCAGACGGATACCATAGGCTCATCCTCCGATTCTGCTATTGCCTCCAATTTCTTTGTCTCTGATTGTGGAAGCTTGTCCATTTCTTCCTTTAAACCCTTTTTTTTTTTGTAAATTAACTTTCTATACTGATAAAACGACTCACCATCAACAGTTCTACCCATTGGGCTTCCAGCTCATTTTGATAATTCTCGCCAGTAAGTTCAGCAACCGGATACATTGTGGTCGGAAATCCTTCTGCGTGGAGTGTTTGATCATCATGATGCTCGTGTCCGTCTGCGGGCTTATGGCTAGCGATAGAAGCCGGCTCGAGGTTTTTTAGCATGCGTTCAAGTTCACGCTGACGGGCCCGTCCGCGTTTCGCCTGTGGTGTTGGTGGACTCAAAGGTCCCGACCTAAAATGCAGAATCACAGTAAGTTATTAAATTGGTCTAGTATAAATAAAGTTCGAGAAAAACTCACGTGTGCAGGGATTTATAACCAGGAGGGGGGAGGAAAGCCGAGAAAGAGTGCGGGAGAGCCGGGATTGGAGGCTGATCCTTGTCAGTTTCCTTGGAGTACGTTGTTTCCTTGACTGCGTCGAACTGAGGGTAGGTCGTAGGGAAAGAAAACATGGCGCTACTTGGAGTTGGAGCCGGCATCTGAGGTGGAAGTTGAGGTGCAGATGTAGGAGTAGACGTAGACGTAGGAACAGGTGCGGATGCCACAGGAGTAGGTGCGGGAGCGGGAGCAGGAAGAGCAGGAGTAAATGTGACTGGCAATGCGGTAATCGGTGTCTGATTCTTCACGCCATCCTTGTCATTCGCGTCGAAGCTCGGGAGAGAACTTGGAAATGAGAAAGATGTATCTATCTTGACAGATCTTTCGGCAGGAGGTATCGGAGAATAGGAAAAAATGGGCTTAACCGCGGGTCGGAAATCTATCTTTGGCAGAATTACCTTGGAGCCTGATTTGCCTGGACCTATTAGGTTTTCAGCGGAAATTGGTGAATTGGTCTGAGACTGTGCAGTTGCCGTTGCCGTTGCCGTTGCGGGTGCGTTAGACTGAGGAGCGGGCGAGGAGGCATCGTCGTCGCCTTTAGTATCTTTCGATGGATGGGAAGACTCGGGCAGTTTTCCAAGTTGCACGCCCGATAGGCGTTTGAAACGGGAAGGTAGTGGTTTCATATAACGCCTCGCTCGGGCCTCTTCTGATTCAATCTCTTCTTCAGGCTCCTGATTGTCCTTGTAAACCTGCTCATTCGCGACCGGGGTACTGATAGGCACTTCCTTTTTCTGGGTAACAGTGCTAGCAGTGAAAGGTGACTCAGTGTCAGAAGGCGCGTACGGTTCCGATTTTCCGGGGAAGGACAAATCATCTGCATTCGTTTTCTTGCTAAGGCGTGCGGGAAGGCGTTTCATGAGGCGTTCGCTGAGTGGTGGACTGTTCAAATGACGAAAAATCAGTATCAATACGGATAACTGAATGCTAAAGAAATACGTACGCAGTTGGTTCAGAGTCATCATCCACTAGCTGAGATCGATCCAGGACGTATTCAGCTTGATTTTCTTTATGCTCAGGTTCAGGTTCAGGTTCAGGTTCAGGTTCAGAATCTGAGTCTGAGTCTGAGTCTGAGTTTGTGAACACTGTGGGATTCCCATGTGCGACCAAAGAAGTCGTTGAGGCCGACATGTGGAAGAACTCTTCATTGGAGTCGTATCCGGCGTTGGCTTCAGCCTTAGCGCATTCTTCGGCCAAAAGTTCTTCGAAGCCAGCAAAATCCTCAGACTCTTTGTCTTCGACGTTATCAGAAATAAAGAGATTGTCGGCTGATTGAACCTCCGTTTCAGCAGTGGCCGGGGCTTGCGCGTCCGTGTCCTGTAGGGCTTTGACATATGCATCTTCTTCGGCATAGTCATCTTCCCAGTCTTGCGATTCCAAATTATTCTCCTTGTCGTTGATTTCAGTCACGGAAGAGCTTTCGGAAACAATTGATGTAGGGCCAGTTTCGGTATCCGTTTCTTCGATCCTTTCCTCAAGGAGCATTAATTCTTCGTGAGCAGTTGAATCCGCGTGGCTTTCTTGTGTTTCTTGTATGTCATTCTGCACAACGCGCTCCGTAACAGACTGTGTTTGGGAGACTTGGAGTGTTGAAGATCCTTCTTGAACAAACGAATCGACTTGATTACCGATTAATTCCTCGATTGCGTTTTCAGCCGCAGGATCCGTTTGACTAGTCGAGCTCATTTCCTTGTCGTCGAGAACTTCGGAAGACGGTGCCTCCTGGGCATTATCATCTACCTTCGTTTCTTGGTTGATTGAGGAGCTTTCAGGAAGACACGATGATCCTTCGCTGACAGTAGGCTGAGGCTCTTCAGCAACTTGAACGGAAGCCTGAGCCTGGATTTGTGGCGATTGAGGGGCAGGGGAAAAAACATCGACTCCAATATCGGTAGTAGAATTTGAGTCAACAATTTCAACTTTCGAGATTGATTTAGTAGACCATGAAGAAGACTTGGGAAGGTCATAGATCGGAGGAGGAAAATACTGCTGTCATGCATTAGCATCGTCTTAATTACAGATTAGAATATGTCCTTACCTGTGGTTGCTTGCTTTGGGGGAGAGAAGGATTAGGCACAAATCTTGGTTTCGGATACTCCTTCCGCGCAGGACTTTGAACGAGAGAACTTCTCCTTTCACTGTCGGTTGGAAGCGTCTGCGTTAGAGGAACGTTGTTTTTCTGATGCTCCAATGCGACACCAGATTTTGACGCGTTATTCTGAGAACCTGTAGACGGAGGCTTTGCATGGATATTGAGGGCAAGACAATTGTCCGATGTCCCAGTATTCTGATCACGAACGGGCTCCTTTCCTTTGCCCTTGATATCCGTCTTCGATTCTTTAACATCATCCGAAGTGCGTTCAGTTTCTTCATCGTTTACTTTCGATAAGGATTCTGGGCGGTTATCGGCTTTAAAATCCACGGATACTTCTTCCTTTGGAGATTTCGATGCGCTACTGGAAGAACCAGTCTCCGCATTATTAGCTCGATTATCCCCTGCACGGTTGGGAGACGAAGGCGGAGTGGGTGGTGTCAGGGAAGATGATGGTGAAGCTTTGGCTTCTTCGGAGGTAATAGGTTCGATGCCAGAGACACTAGAATTACCAGAGTTTGCGCTATCCACAGTAGGATTCTCGCTCGTAGAACCTAGGATGTCCCTATTGTTGGTCGCAGAAACCTCAGCACGTGGATCTTTATTCAGTGCCACTGCGCCATCCCGAGTGACAAGGATTTGTAGGGGATGATCTTTGAGCAAATCACCTAAAGCAGCGATATCCTTGGTAAAAAAACCGTTATTCAGCAGGCGAACTTCTGTCACTGGGGATTTAGAAAACAGACGACATATCCGACGAATAGGATAGAGGACGCCTCTAATCGCAGTTCTGGTATAGCGCAAAAGAAGAAATGCAGCTATAAGCGCCAAAATAATATAAAAAATGTAGTTAGAGACGAGGTGCAAAGATTGCTTAATCCTACAATTGAATGCACAAATGTAAGTGGTGCATATGAAACACATGGGTTGATAGGACTAACCGAATCTCCAGTTCAGGACAAGCAGCATCATCGAAAAGAAATAACAGTGACGTAGGAAAGCTCTTCGCATCACTGATATCAGAGGACCCAGATTGAATGAATTTCATTCGTCGATAAACGGTTGCCTCGACGTCGCCACCTAAAAACAGTCTGGTAGAAGATCAGAACAGGACTCTGTCTGGTGCATATGTGGGACCCACTTTTTTCGATAGCAAATTGCATAGGTCAATGTTTTCGATTCGCCTTTCGAGAACCACGAAAGGAGCCTGAGATTTTCGTCCATCTTGAGAGGATACGAAAGCACCGTTTTGAAGATCGTCTTGTATA
>KN837444.1:73772-102597 GCA_000827215.1 Sphaerobolus stellatus SS14 | reverse complement strand
GATGTCGAGTTCCCAACGCAGTTGAACCTTGTGCGTCACATTTATTCTGAGGAAATCCTAACTGCTGGTATATTCCTGGAGAACTATATGGGTACTTTGAAAGATGGGGTAAATTGCTAGAGAACCCAATATAATTAGATCACGGATTTATACCTTGTTTTTTTTTTAACAAATTTAACGACATAGCATAACCTACATTCTTCATCATTCTTCATGGCTCGACTGATTAGATGGTATAGTGAAACATTAATCCGCGTGATTCCCAATACTAGAGTTACAGGTGAGTATCCTATCCCGCAGAGAATAGGTGCCATCTTAGCTAGGAAACCGATGCATGATAGTACTTAGGTAAATTGTGTTGGATTCCAGCAGCATGCGATTCCCCTCCATCTCGTAGTTGATCATGGCATTGGTCACACGACATATTTTGTTCGATCAACTGCAGGAAGGAAACACTATAGTCAACATATAATCAACATTGGGCTACAGAATTAGTGCTTAAGGATGTGTGCAATCGTTGAAGTAGAGGAGAAGGCACTGCTCTTCATCTCGTCTTCTGCGCTGTATAATAGCGAGATAACAGGCGCACAACCAAAGTTATAATGCAAAGGAAATCAGCTTGGTGCGGTCATAGGAAGTGGTCAGAGAAACCCGAACCCCCCGTCTAGCCTCTAGGATGCCAAGTTCCTCAATCAAACGTCCCACTATCTACTTACGTTAGCAACATGTTCGGGTTTTTAGGATAGCATAGCTGCGTCGTGATAGAGGATCTAGAACTATTGTGAGATCAGGCTAGCATAGACTCAGAAGGTGAACCAGGACACCATTCAGCCTTCCTAAGGCTTCCTTCTATCCATCCTACGGATGCTATTAAGCCGTTACAACACACTTAAATAATTGACGCTGCAGAACGGTCTCTTTTTAGCATCATATCGATTCCATCCCTTCACACCCTTCCAACCAGGTTTATAATTGGTCGACGCAGCCATTAGTTGCATAGCTATTTACAATCTGCGTGATAGGTCAAACCAGCATCGGCATATCTTGCTTCTTGAACACAGAATCTTGGCACGTATGTCAAATTCCGGAAGTAACTAATTTTACGCAGTATTATCTGTGCTTAGTGCGTACTTAACGGAATAGATTAGAGTCTTCCTTCTTCATAAATGAGAAATATATATACTGAGCATGCTGAAACCCAGGCGACTCCTCGCTGTGGATATACCCATTTCAGGTTCTAAGTCGCGATATGATCACCTCTATTCTCCCATGTTAAGCTTAATGTAAGCGGCGCAGCCATCTCTAGATATAGATATAAGGAACGCTGACTGCGAGAACTACGGCGTATCTGGAACAGCATTTGTCACGTACTGCGTACTGCTCAAAGTACATTGGGCTCTAATCGCACAGGTCGCGTATAGTCCCACCTTCCTTCAATCCTTATCTGGGAATATGCAGTCCACAGAGACTACGCCTCTCTTTTCGCAAGCCTCAAGGTCCCTAACATGGACAGAATCAGTGCCCCTCAGATTGAAGCCCTATATAGAGCTTGCTCGCATAGACTCTTTCATCGGCAATCCGCTGATATTTTGGCCCTGCGGTACGTGTATGGCAGCTCCTGTTTAAAACCATCAATTGAATACATTATTTACAGCTTGGGGCCTTACGCTTTCGACCCGTTATGTGCTTTTACAGTGGTATCTCGTAACCTATGCCAAGCAGTTAGGTATATGGCTTCTTTGGTCAATCTTGCTGCATAGTGTTGGCTCGATATGGAATGATATTTGTGATATCAATGTCGATCGACAAGTCGGTCTGTGAAGCTGACTTTAGTATGAGACTGCCGTCAATCTCACATATCCATATCTCCAGAACGAACTAAATCCCGCCCATTGCCTAGCGGAAAAATTTCCATTGTCTCGGCGTTATTATTCATGATTCCTCAAGTTCTTGTTATGTTGTTGTTGTTGTTTAGGTTCAATGATCGCACGTAAGTTCCTCTAGTGATAGATATGCATCTGTGGCTCACGATTTTGCTAACAAGGATACTGGCGGGCCTTATTCAGCTCTTTTTCTTCACACCTCTCTTTCCATTGATGAAACGGATAACTGCCTTGTCGCAGGTGTGGTTAGGTACGTGTATAATAAGTCCTATGATTTTTGAATATCGTGTAAAGCTGTTTGGGAAGGCTTGACATTTGCATGGGGAGTAATAGGACCCTGGCTAGGGAACTTGGTAATTGTGGCAGTGAGCTGGCAGATTCTTTCTGCGCTTGTCGCATTTGGAACAGTGTGAGTAATATAGCATCTGATAAAGTGTTATTCTGTTTATGATAAATAATCACAGGTGGATTACATATTCATATACTCTCTACGCTATGGTAGATAGGTCGGAGCATCACGCAGCAGGTATCAAGTCAACAGCTCTTCTCCTCGGAGAGCATGGAAAGCCTCTTCTTTCATGCCTTGCAGGACTTTTTGTAATCGGTCTGGCCCAGATTGGTGTTCTGACTCATCAAGGTTCCGTGTATTTCTTGATCAGTGTTTGTGGTGGTGCAGCCCATTTGGTATGGCAGATGTCAACGATAGATCTGAATGATCCTGTTTCCTGTATGGCAAGGTTTAAATCGAATGGCGGAGAGCTTGGGTATGTGATCTGGATTGGAATGCTACTGGATTCTATTTTTTGGAAGTTCTGGATCCTCCATGGCCTTAATTTGTAGCCATTCCTAGCATTGCCCCAGTACACTGTGAACTGCAAATATGAATATAAATGTATTTTTAAGTTTTCAATAATCTTCTGTTCATGTTAGCTGGGACATTTGTGACCGAATGTCGGTTCCTTTGAGCAAGATCATAAGACACACTGTATCCGAGGAAGATTCATTTCCATCTATTCCCAACCGACTTCTCGCTTGCTCCCTGTGTTTGCACTTCCCGGACCAAAGCGCCCGCAACAGTGATCCACTGAGTCCATCAGGCGAAGCAAGTCTTTGAAGACCCATTACTCCCTTCCCTACAAAGGAAACCACCCCCAAGCCACCGAATTTGTACTCAACGAATATCGGTACCCACCGGCACTTAGTGACAATGGCCACCACGGCGGCCCACGACCAACCATTACGCAAGTCTTTCGAACACAATCCCTTTCTCTAATCTACTCTTCCTGTGTCATTCAATGACCGTCGTGAAGAATATGAGAGGGTTACAACTTCACTGCATACGACTGTCGGTTGTTAAATTAAGCACCCAAAAATGGTAGGTGAATATATCCATATCTGGAAAGAAGGGCGATGTTTCAGACGCCAAGATCTGGCGTCCGCTTCTCTTGGGACCACCATCCGCGATCATATTCCACTCTAAAAGACGCGTAATTCACAGGAAGTATGGATGAAGCATCGGGGATTGGGCGTAATGGGGGCTCGGAGGCACAAGTGGAGTCTGAAGTAAGCAGCGGCTGAACAGATAGTCACTAACCCCCATAACTTATGGGTCTCCAAGCTTCTGCTTCTGTCACCATCTTCCCCGTCGAGATCGTGTTATTTAATCCATCCTTCACCGCATTATTTGCAAATAACGAAGAAGATGAAAAAGTTTACGAGATTCATCAAGGAGGTCTCTAGATGCGCACAAATAGTGAGAGGCACATAAAAAGCTCCTAAGGCTTGAAGCCCACTTCTTTCACTCATCTAATGGTTATATTACGAGCCTTTTGATTGGGTTTGGATGTCTATATACTTTCCGTAAGTATTCTAATAATATGCACATGTCCGTCCTCCTGGTGTGTTCGCCTTCCAAGTTCCCGGTAAGGTACGATAAGCTAACTTTGTATGCAGCAGCGGTCTATGTGGAACACTACGTTGCATGGGCCGACCTTTATAGGTGCTGTACAGTGTAAGCGAAGTAGCACTTGCGAAACGCGAGATAGGATGAAAATACGTACTCACCCCAGTTCATTGAAATAATATCGCCATGCAATCGATTGTCAGACTAGAAGTAAATACTTCAAGTTGTGAGAGTGGGTGTCCATCAGGAAAAAATTAGATATGCAAAAAATGTTGATGCTAAATGGGCTGTTCTTTTGAATGCATTTGAATTCCACGAGACACATCCCTCTACTGGCCCAAAAGAGTTCCCAAAAGTTGATGTTGTCCGAAGGGGTAATAAACATAGCGTGGGAACGCGCCCGAATTCCCGCAAGTTTGACCAAACTTTCGTGTCATTTCCAACCCTCTCTCTCTCCGCAAGTCTGTTTAATAAATCTTCGTCTTCGTAGCATGACATCCAAAAGCATGCACGGCATCATTGTGAGAATTAGTGAGTAACAGCTTAAATTAAACAGTTTAATGCTGTCTGAATCGATAGTGATCTCTCCGATGATTTTACACTCAGGTTGACACGTTGATATCCCCATACCGTGGTTCTTTCGCAATCCTGAAGGCCAAAGCTTCCCTACGGAAACCCTACTCCTATATTTTCAAGTCATTCATTTCGATATCCTGCCAGCTCTGTCTGGTGGTTACACTCAGGATGATGTTGATGTTGGAACACTTTGGTCTATTCCGATCCGGATTCAAAGAACGTTATATCCAGACTTCCTTCAACGTAGAATCCGATGGCAACCTCTCGTCGTCACTCTTTGCGTCATTTATCGGAAAACTTGCCACATTAAATCAACCCCTCATGATCTACGAACGTCAATTCATTTCCAGGACTCAAGCTAGGATTCATTTACGTTCCATATGTTGGCAAATCATGAAGAGGCATATATATTAACAAGGACGTGGTGGGTCAAATGTATGGAGAAGGAGTCAATCTACTCTGCAAAGTCTAGGCTCGATGTTTACTCAGTCTAGTTGGAACAGTTATTTGCTGGTGCGTTCTGGAGTGACTCACGAGTTCCAATCACCTTTTCCATTCATTTATTTGCTTTTCAACCCAGCTTCATTTACCATGCATGATGGCCTCTACACAATTGAAGGATACAACGACGGTATCGTCAATATCAATGAGATACGGAATTTGAAACTACGTATTTCCCAGTGCAGAGCGTGTGTCACTTGCCAGCCAGGTTCTGGCTACCCCATTCTTCATACCTGTGGAATATTCAGCAACAGCCTTTCTCGGTTTGCTCAACATTACCCGGGTTGGGTGTCCAAATATGCCGCAGCTATATTGCGCAATTCAATTCACACTTTTTATCTCAAATTTACTTGGTGTAAATGCACCCTGGCGAGATGGTATTAACCCGGATCGCTTGCGGATCCAATTCGCAAGCCAAGCTGCGAGCCATTTGTAGCATTGCGCTTTTCAAAGAATTATATGCTACCCAAGCCTGACCCTATATCTCTTGATCAATTCTCGGAGAACGCGGGAAGGGGGCTTCTTGCTTTGTTCGTGATGCTCCCATTCATCGAGCCAAGCAATATGGGACTGCCTCAGGCTGGAAGCGTTCCATTTGTTGGCCTGCAGCTTGAGTGGTGTACAAGACTCCATTCACATTCACATTGATTACCTATCCGTGGTCGAGCATGTTTCGTAAATAGGTTAATAACCACCTTCTCCTTAGAGGGATACCTCAGCACAGGAGCACCGTTCGAAATCCCCGCCGGCGCAATATCTACGTCTATCCTCTGCGCTCTATCGTCTATCTCCATAACTACATCCCGAACCTTCTGATTCGACACATCCATTCCGCCGTCGACATACTTCAGCTTAGCCCCGGTTTCAAACCACGCCCATTCCCGGCACGCTGAAGATTAGTCGGACTCTGGAGGAAAAAATCGTCACATAATAGTCTTCAATGAGTCTGCAATCCGTCAGACTGCCTTTCTCTTTAATATCTCATTATTTGAATCCACCTTTACTCACAGACCTTAAAGCAGCCTAAACATATTAATTTGATAATGCACGACGACATACGACTCGGAACTTGCTCTTCTCTTCCAATTTGGCGTGAATCTCTCCATACGACACGCGCCCCACTGATAGCCCGATAACTCCGTTTCCGCTCTTTCAGAAAAGAAGGGGGATGGAAGGAAGGAAGGAAGTAGGTGATGCATAGGCTTCGGAATCTGAGTCTGCGTACTCGCATAAAGGAATAGGACTGCCTACAGCTTGCGGGCCGTCCACCATGAATCTCTGACATGCGATGCCCAACCCAAGCCTACTCCACGACCGCTCTGTGATGTGAGCATATCGTTCATATCATCTCGAGGGTAGGTGTTTAAATTATTTATAGAGAACGTCGAGATAGTATTTAGCTTACCAGTCCATCTGAATCGTGACGAACTTGAAGCTTAACTCCACACCCGCTTTTCGAAAAAAGGACTGCAATGTCACAGTACGTAAGTCATCATTCGTTCATTCACAGAATATTGAGGCTGTATTTATAGAAAACATTGAAATGGGATTTAGCTTGCCTACTACTAGCTTCGCTTCCCGCCACTGCTGTATCAAACGTATGCATGTGTTTTCCTGATTCAATAAGGATGCAGTGGGGCCATCGTACTTATGATGTTACCCAATCGTGTGAGATGGGGCTCGAATATTGTGGAGACGAAAGATAGGTAGATCCAAGAATATAAGGATGATGTTTCCGAGATGGAGCTCGACTATTGTGGAGACGAAAGATAAGTAAATTCAAGAATATAAGGATCTCCAAGTTCTACAAGCCCAAGCGGCCAGTAAATTCGTGAGGATTAAACAAGTTACCGACCTTCCAAAGCTCGTTCCGTGACATCACTCATCGCATCGCCCCGAGTCTTCTAAGCCGTTCCCGGGGATGTCCTCAGTATGTCATTTCTTCTCCCTTCCCTGTTCTGTTCGAGTAAACTCACCTCCCTTTATAAATTATAATATAATATATTTTTAGACTCGATGTCAAGGAGGCTCAGTATAAACGTTGACCTTCTATATGCATCCTGGTGAAGAATAAAATCAATAAATTAATGATTAGCAGTTCTGTGCGGGATAGTTAAATGATAAATCCGTGAGTGGCGCTGTAGACTTATGCTCGCCCTCTCCCTCAATTAATGGGATCCGATCCTGACTCGGAATCGTTCTTCGGTTGGGAGGTAATAAATACTTCCTACTATGCCATCCAGGATCGAATCTTCCAGGACTCTCGGTACTGAGCAAATAAGTATGCATTTATACATTCCTATCGCGGCTCGCTGCTACCCACTATACCCTTGACTGAAACATGAAACCGCCACCATATGGCAGTATGCTCCTTACTGAACAGCTCGGATCCTGGTCGAAAATTATGTACACTTTCCGAGTTTCAGTCTAATGCTGGCACGCCGCCGCATACAAGCTAAAAATAACGCCTTTCAGTCTGAGTGCTTTTTATAACGTAGTGGCGGCATTTAAATCCCCTCCCCAAGACGGGTTAAATCTGATCATGCATACTAAAACCATTCAATTCATTCCCTCCCTTCGTACTACTTATATACCCTATTTTTACATCTAATTCTAAATAAGTACGCTTCAGGCCTTTCAAGATCATCTCATTTGGTATTCGATGCTCGGTACTTGTACTCCCAAAATCACCTGCTTAAGAGACCCTACCGACTCGGATACGGACTGGTGAATCCGCTTCCCTCCCCCCACTCAGGCTTCTACTTCCCCTTCTACAGCCAACCTTAAATGCTTCTCATCCCACCTCCACTTCCACTTCCACTTCCAGGAGGTTCCAACGATGACGCTCTCACCGAGCTTCTTAGCCGTCGTCGATCCGAGTCGTTCTCAGCCACATGGAATAAGGTAAAAATAACCACTAGGGACCATTCTTCTAAACTGGGCACAATTCATTGCAGTATTTTTACGGCCCACTTCAACGGTACCAAGGTATTTATATGTTCAAATGCGCATTTATAGGGTTTATTCTACGTAAAACAAAGGTCCGAATGTAATATCCCTTTCATATGGCCCGACTCAGCAGGAATCATGCCATGCAATGGAAGAGAAGCCGCTGCTAATCTACTGTATGAAGTACATACATACATACATACTGCATAGAAGTGTGGCGTTCGGTATAAATCCGTATAATTATTTATATTTATGGTCCGAGCTATGGCCATGGCCGTGAAGGGATAGAGCGGCTGGCAATCAATGCTCCTGGTCTCGTGTATTAATATTATAGCACTGGCAGGCTTTAAGGGATCCGCTGAAACCGCTGGAATGAAGTGTGTGGTTCGGAGGCTCGAGGATCTGTTTTCAATTGAGGGAGGTACGACGTCACGAATCGAATGGGATGCGTTATGGTCGTACGACCAATACCGACACTTGAGGCTGCCGTGTTTAATAGAGCGAGTCAGGCCGCAGTTCTTCCGCGTTGACAGTCCGCAGGAAATCATCCGTTATTAAAGCTCTGGAGCTAGTAGGATAATTGCAGTGATGTTCTACAGCATTGCTAAAGGTTCCAACGCCCTTGCGCAGTCCCTAGTTACTTTTTCATCAGCTTTTCATCGATCATCTCCCAAGGCCAAAAAAAGAAAAAAAATCCCGGACACCTTTTGGGCAGTCCCTTGGTCTCGATATCATCCATATCGAAATGTTTCTAAAAAAAATAGATAGTTCAATCTCCCGAGTCCTAGACGGAGTGCAGCCAACTTGAAGGGCAGCAAGTGGTTGGATTAACTTTAAGTTCTTGAGATCTAACGGTATTATTAATTATAGGAAAGGTTAATCCGCCGTGGCGTCACGATTCTTGAAGTATCTAAAGGCTCTGCTACAAGTTACGACGCCCTTCGTCCCTTCGAGTGATTTGCAAAATTTACATGAAAGCCTGGATTCCAACGGCAGCGTCCAACAGCCATAAATATCGAAATTTCTAAAGATCTACTTATACCGTCCTTTCAAAACCCTCTGTATTCACCCAACTTCCAAAAAAAGAAAAAAGTGAATCAGACCTGGCCCACAACACTGGTAGGGCACCCCGACAGCCCTGCTCGGTGGTTCGATGCTGTAAATTTGACTCGACACATGGCATGAACCTGAGTGAGTCTGACTCACAACGAATCAAACAGCGCAGCCCCTTGCGAATCAGCCACCGCGACGCCCTGCCCCTCGTGTGTCGTCAGTCATCGTTGCTAACCCCTGCAGCTCAGACAGGTCCGGGCCAAAGGATAAGTATAAGGCCGCCGCATAGCCTTGCCGTCGCCGCGATGTACTGAAAAAATCATATTCACAGATACATAGCGAAACTGCCTGCTCAAAGTCCGACTCATCACCTCATGACCAACCGGGGGTTTTAAACCTGGCAGGTCATACGCCGGCCTCTCCTGCCTGCACCCAATGTGTGTCGTCGTAAACAACAATCCACTGCACGCGGGTGCAGTTCAGCCATTCATCGCGTTAAATGAGATGGGACATGGTTTTAATTTTGGGTGCTATCTCCGTTCCGGCAGCGGGTGTGCCCTAGATGGGGAGCTGTTCTCTCGAGGGTCTCGCCGTAGATTATGAAAATACATACATATTTGGGCTGCTACCTAAATTGACGGACGCACCCTCGACGCTCACTGGCTTCGTGTTGTATTTAGAGGCACGGGCGGGTGTCAACGGAGGAGGATGTCAGACGGAGGGAGTCTAGGTGGGCCTAGAGAGTTGAAGTAGCAATGTATGTTGCCTTGCTTGGAGTCATAAAGTTCTATTAGGATTAGCCCCCCAAGAGCTGGTTACTATACATGTAGAGATATCGTACGTAAAAAAATTGACACCCTAACGGACATGGACGAGAAGAATCGCGTGGCGGTGGATCAACAAACCTTGTTTTGAAAGTCTGGGGGCAGGAATGGAGGGTAGGTCTAAGCGGGTTGAGCACGAGGTGCGCTTGGCGAGAGCTCACTCGAGGTACGGTACATCTGCGCTGAATCTGCATAGATATGTATAGCGAGGGCGTCGGGCCGAGTGCGTTGGGGATGGGGGAGGGTTGTCAGGGCCTGAGTGGGCGTTACAGTAGATGTGGACCCCAAGGCTGACGTCGCGCTGGATGTGTGCGGTAGAATCAGGGAGTATACGTGGGTTACTGCAGAATGTCGGGGAGCGGGATGCCGGGGAGACTGCATCCGGAGCTCGGAGGGAGGAATAACATGCTCTCTCGTGCGGAGGATGCGCTGACTGGTGGGGCAGCCGGACCTCGCCGAGTCACGCTGACACGTGAATCGTTACACGACCATGGACAACAGTGCACAGTGAGAGAGCTTCGACGCACGACGACGACGGCCTGCATGCTGCTCGATGCTGGCTAGCGTAGGCGTCTCGCATTGTCATCCAATTCCCTGTGTTTTCCGACGAGCATGGAGAGAATCTCTCCTCATCGTGTTCCGCCCATGCCCCGAATTCCTCCGGCACCAGCACCCCCGCCACCTCACCTTAAATAGAGCCACAATCCAGTCTCATTCTCCACACATCCCCTCCTATACAGCTATGGTTCACCCTCTCCAACATTCTACTACTCCCTACATCACCCCCCACATCCTCCATACCAAGTATGCTCATGGCCCCGAGAACGACGCCCCCAACCAATGTTAGTCGCGTCGACGCTGTCCTATGCTCTCTCTGACCCCCCTTTAGTCCTCGGCCGCTCCCTAGAGCATCTCTCTGAGGCTGGCTTCGACATGGAGAAGCTCCACGTCAAGCGCAACGCCGCCCCAGCCCAGCTCTACGAAGACGCCGTCCGCTACGAGGGCGCAGTTATTTCCTCCTCTGGTGCCCTCATTAACTTCTCCGGCAAGAAAACCGGTCGTTCCCCCAAGGACAAGCGTATCGTCTACGAAGAAAGCTCCAAGGACCACATCTGGTGGGGCTCCGTCAACATTAAGATGGACGAACGTATGTCCCACTAGGGAAATTATCACGTGATTCCTGCTCACTTTTTTCCAGACACCTTCGAAATCAACCGCGAGCGCGCCATCGACTACCTCAACACGCGCGAGTCCGTCTACGTCTTCGATGGCTTCGCGGGCTGGGACCCAAAATACCGCCTCAAGGTCCGCGTCATTTGCGCCCGCGCGTACCACGCCCTTTTCATGAACAACATGCTCATCCGTCCCACGCCCGAGGAGCTCGAGAACTTTGGCGACCCCGACTTTATCATCTACAACGCCGGCCAGTTCCCCGCGAATCGGTTCACCAAGGGCATGTCCTCCACGACCTCCGTCGAAGTCAACTTTAAGCGCATGGAGATGGTCATTCTCGGCACGGAATACGCTGGCGAGATGAAGAAGGGCATCTTTTCCGTCATGCATTACTTGATGCCTGTCAAGTATGGCCAGCTCTCGCTGCATTCATCTGCGAACGTCGGCCAGAAGAATGGCGACGTCACTCTATTCTTCGGTCTCTCCGGCACGGGCAAAACGTACGTATATGCGCCTCCCATGTAAACCAAACCTAACGCCCTCATTCAGCACCCTCTCCGCCGACCCCTCGCGCGACCTGATCGGCGACGACGAGCACGTCTGGTCCGACGAAGGCGTGTTCAACATCGAAGGCGGGTGCTACGCCAAATGCATCAACCTCTCCGCCGAAAAGGAGCCCGAGATCTTCAGCGCGATCCGCTTCGGCTCCATCCTCGAGAACGTCGTGTACGACCCCGCGACGCGCGTCACCGACTACGACGACGTCTCCATCACCGAGAACACGCGCTGCGCATACCCGATCGAGTTCATCCCGAACGCGCGCATCCCCTGCGTCGTGAACACGCAGCCGAAGAACATCATCATGCTCACGTGCGACGCGTACGGTGTCCTCCCGCCCGTGTCGAAGCTCTCGCCCGAGCAGGCGTCCTACCATTTCCTCGCGGGGTACACCTCAAAGACGCCCGGCACAGAAGACGGCGTCCTCGAGCCCATCCCGACCTTCTCGACGTGCTACTCCGCGCCGTTCATCGTCCTGCACCCGTCCCGCTACGCCACGATGCTCGCGGAGCGCATGGCCAAGCACAACGTCGACTGCTGGCTCATCAACACCGGCTGGACGGGCGGGAAGTACGGCTCGGGCAAGCGCTGTCCGCTCAAGTACACGCGCGCGATCGTGGACGCGGTGCACGACGGCTCGCTCGCGCAGGCGGAGTTCGAGGACTTCCCTGTGTTTGGGCTGCGGATCCCGAAGGCGGTGAATGGCGTGCCGAGGGACATTTTGAACCCTGCGTTGGCGTGGAAGGACGGGGAGGCGTTTGAGAGGGAGTTGGTTAAGCTGGCGGGGATGTTCAGGAAGGCGTTTACGCTTTATGAGAGGGATGTGGATGCGAAGGTGAGGTCGGCGGGGCCGTCGAATGCGTGATTCCGTTCCGGGGCTTCCCTTCCTTCCTTTCTTCCGTGACTTCCTTCCTTCCTGCGGCTTTCCGTCTCGACCATCATAGATTTGCGCTCTCACTATTCGCTGTTGTTGTTGTTGTTGTTGTTCAGTATTCCCTTCCCCTCCTCGGACAGTATCATCCATATTACATCGATACACAGCTACCTACACCTATACCTACATACCATATCATATTATACATGCTCTTTATTCCTTCTCCTTTCTTTTTTATGTTTTATTTCGATTTTGTTTGACAACATGTACTTTGATGAATAAAGGTTTCTGGAATTAGATTGAAAGTTGAGAAATCATTTGCTATTACTTAGTTGGGCGTTTTAGGACTTGGCGTCAATAATATCATGAAGTGTCGGTCTTATCACCGTTGACGTGCGGGCTAGCAATATAATATTTGTATGTGTGATCATGATCAGGGCTGTTGGCGCTACGGCGATAGCTTCTTACGACGTCGAGCATACATTCTGGCTCAAAAATCGGATGGCTACGTACAATATTTTAATAGTTTGTCACCAAAAAACCCATACATTCTGGCTCAAAAATCGGATGGCTACGTATAATATTTTATAGTTTGTCGCAAAAAACCAAAGTGTCTAACGAACCATGCCACTGATTCAGAGGTGCGCTAGGCATCGTCAGGGACTTTGGATTTCTGCGTGCTGCGTGTGGTGTCAATATTTCAATGAACCGTAGGACGACAACGAGAATGCTTGCCATGGTTAACGCTAATTTCCTATTCATTTTGGAATAATATATTAATTAGAATTAGGCCTAGGGATCATCGTTGAACATGATGCAGATCTTCGACGTTAAAGCTAAAGATTCCTCCGTACATAATGATGCAGTATTCGAATTAAATGGTGGGAATCTGGACGCGGCTATACCGTAACCCGCAGGCCTTTTTGGGGTTAGAGTGGGTCCGGGGATGAGGAGAGTACATGTACGATATATTATTTGGAATAAATTAAATGATGACATATTGCATCCAGCTCTAGTAGACTCTAATATTATAACGACTATTTAGATTGTTTCAACGCTCCTCAGTGCTCACGATAGCCTAATATTCCCAGGGCTCTCTTGCTAGATTTGTACTCCTTCCATCCAGCCTTGCCCTCCTTTCTTTTAACGGATGAGCCTCCCAGTCCTTTCCGCAAATGATTGTTTGGATGCCGCTCGTCCGGATCCGACTCGTTAACAGCCCAGGCCAGGGGTCCAGGATCATAAAGCGCTACACCAGTGTGCGCACCACGGTGATTATTTGACACTTCCGGATCCTCATCCTCTTTACATTCCACATCCTTCTCGATATCAATATCGATGTCATTATCCTCCCCTTCTACCAGCCCATACACATGATTCTGGGGCGTGGGCAGCGATACACTGGCATTCGGATCCGAATGTCTTGGATCCGCAGCCTGGAATCCGCCTTCGTGAGCCCGAGCCCGGCGACTCGGATTCGGGATAGATGTCCTTGGTCCTTTCATCCGGGCATTCATCCACACGCGAACGATGGCACGAGCTTGATAAATGACGATTATTACCATGAACAGCCCTGAATATTCAAAAATTCCGAGTCAGGAACCTTGCGAACTTGCAGCCCGAGAGCTCCGATCATGATGGCTGCAAAACGTACCCACTAAGCAAATGAAGAAGATGAACAGTATTCCGTCTATACAATCTTGACCACTGACGCGAGATGACGTTACTGTAACGTTCGGGATGTTCAGTTGTAATGGTACGCACGATTCAGAGCAGTCTGGAGCATGGCTCTGTTGGCTCGGATCCGGAGTAGCGCTAGGCGCATTCGCATACACTGACACCGTGTTAAATAAGAGAAGTCCACAGAGTGTGTTGATTGGTATTAGGCTTCTTGGTCCTTCCATTGAAATTGATCACAGTGGCGAATTGTAGTGTGGCGACTAGGATACCAGTATATGCAGATCTAGAGGCTGCAGTGCAACTTGAACCTGGGGATAGAGGAATGAATTAGTGAATGCACAGCAAGATGAATGCGGATAATATCCGATGTGTCCCTTATATACTTATAAATATATGCTTCACCTCACGGACATTGACAACTGTCCACTCGAGCGGAGCGGTTGCTCGATATCCATTGAAAGGCGTCGCTCATCAAACCCGCTGCCAGTCAAGCAAGGGGTTTACCTTATGGTACTATAATAGCCTCAAATGATGATTGAGGACATCTATCTGCTCCCCACGGTCGTTTCGTTGGTATAGGAAGGGAATACTGGATTATGAACTAACCTGAGCACGCGATTGCCCAATCATGATGGCTTCAAATTGGACAGCGGAGTAGATCATTTATTCCTTGGCGGGAGACTCAACTTGAGCAGGTTGAGAACTATGCACTCACTGACAAGGTAAAAGATAAGAAAACTTTTGAATATCTGCCACTAGTAAGACGCGCTTCTAAAGCCAGCCCAAGGGTCATTTACATACCGTAGAGGATATATTCATTCATTGATACTAAATGCACGTTATTCTCTTCTTCTTCCTTCTTATCTTCTGTTCATCTTCCCTTTGTTTCTTACACATATAATCAGCAACTTAGAATGAAGGATAATTGATAATTGATAGCTCTTCACAGGCTGGATGTCAGGTGATTCAATTACTTGATATATTTTTCCTTCGGCGTGCCACTATCAAAAACGCAGACGCCATAGGGATACTGCAGAAAAGATAGACATGAAAAACCACATAATTATAGCCACCCCTGTGAGGATGACCGAGATTATGTTGTTACTCTCACGAAGCAAAATTAACACGGCTAAGAAGAAGAAGAAGATTCTTCACAAAAGAAAAGAAAAAGAAAACAATTAGTCTCTGTTTGGCAAACTTATTGAATGAATTTCAGTCTTACCCGCACATAAGGTATATATATGGTAAAGAAAACACTATTGCCATCGTTTTAATGCCATCTGACCTTATAGCGAACAACCTCAGGAATTGCTGGAAAAGGTTTAGAAGAAGGATTAGAAGTAAGTAAATGAGGATTAGGGGAAAGTGTACGAACAGTTCCTTTGCGATTTGAATAAGATCCAATTCTGAAAGTGACAAGCTGGTACAAGAACAAGCCTGCGATGCCTGAAAGGAAACTGAATATAATTGAGACGTGACTGAAGGCTTGTATTATATCTAGCGTATTGGGATCTGTCGCGATTACTCCTGGGACAGCCAAAAAGGCGATATTTGCGTTCAAAATTAGTGCTGACTGTATGATTATCAGTATCCGAAAATATTCATCTCAAAACAAAATAATACACACATTAAGGACGACTGCCTTCCAGTCGGAGCTGAGGCTTTCGACGAATAGCTTCCAAGATTCTCTGCTAATCTGGTCGCCTATAAATGTCTCTTCCAATTTTCTTCTGTACCGTATGGAGACAAATGAGAAACATAACCTTCCCAAGGCGAGCACTAGATTTGGTAAATTAAACTTAAGCTTAGTCGGCGCTGAGTCCTCCTGCATGTACACAGACTGATCTGCACTCAGGCGCGCCCCCACCTGACCATGAAAGTTCAAGAACTTAGACGTGACTAAATAGAGCAGTTTCATTATGTGTTTATAATAAAATCAATAAAAGAGCATACCGAAGGTTCTCATGAACATGGCTATAAATCTGTCAGACACCCAACGTACAGTGAATAATTGAGCTCACCGGAAAGTGACATATAGTAATGGGAATAAGGCTTGGCTATTCAACTTGCTTTAGCAAGCACGCAAGTACACCGTATAAAGTTTAATACCTTTTATTAAATCGAGAATGGAAAGAATGTCTCTCAATTCTTCCTTAGAATAGGGGGAGGTCGAACCAGAAGCGGATGCTGTGACATCTGTAGCACGTCAATATAAGGGTAACAATTCGGAGGTCATAAATATCTACCTCCCAAGGCATACACTACATAATACTCTAATTCATTCGTTATGTCACCCAGGGATGAGACTCGATCAGAATGAGGGTAACATGCGCAATGGTACCTAAACTCGTCCAAGTGAGTGATCTGAGTCGACGACAGCATCTATAAAAATAAACCTCAGAATTATATGAATATTCGAGGATCTGGATGACTACATACGATATGCATAAACCAACCAAAATTGCCCCTCAAGAGCGAAGCCTGTTTATAGTAATGAGTGAGGAACCAAGTACGAGAAGATTTCATGGCACTGTACGGGCTTGGGGAAGAGACGTCACTCCATCTAGAGACAGTAATAAAGTGTTACCCTCGGGGTTCTGGCGTACCTTGAAGTCTCTTAGCCAAAAGACACTACGAGAGGGTGTTTCGACAAAATAATATCCCATCAGGTTTGTTGCTAAGAGCTCTATGACAAGTTCAGTATGACTTATTGATATAGACTGGCTTTGTGCTAGTTGCAGCAATGCATCAATAGCCGTTTCGACTAAATTTCGAATTGTGGGGTTGGTTAGGTCTCCATCAGTGAATATCTTGAGACTCTGACTGGCGGATTCCGCCAAAAAATATAGGGAACCCTCTGGGTGTGTGCAGACAGTCCATTGATAGTTGACTGTGTCATTCATATTAATCTCGATCCTATGTACACCCTGTCAGCCATATATACAAGTATAATATCATAGAAGCTTACGACGATGGAATCCCTCTGGTATTCTTCGGTATAGTTATTTCGGACTTTGTTCTTGGACTATCGATGGAAATCGTACCCGTCAGTGAACGTCCGAATCGCATCATATGGGATACAATCACTCTTACATTTTCTTATGCCTTATATATCTTTGAAGTTGCGTAACGGAAATAGGCCCTATTATAGTGGTTTCCGTCTGATAAGGGTTGTCACTCGGTGCCGCTTAAAATGTCAACGGTCTGGTCAGATTTTATCACATCATATCGACGAGAGATATTGAGGATATTACCTTCTTGGAGACCTCGATCACCTTGCCCACTAGTTGTGGGTAAAATTGCATCTTCGGAGTTGCTTTCTGCTGTTGTTTCAGTCGAGCTGACTAGATTAAAGGGACGCGGGCCATGCTCTTGTAATAGAACCTCTGAACTCGGACCCATCTGCACTGGATCATCTAAACACGGGCTTTGTTGAACTTGATTTCCTGAAAGCGGTCCGAAGGCTTCCTGTATTACTGGTACCTCTGAACGCATGACTGTCCCATATAGAGGAGGTTCATCTTCATGATGTTCCTGTCGGCCAACTTTGCTTGTCCAGGAAAGAAACTGTTGCAGTAATCCGCGAATGTAGTGCCAGGCTCGGTACGGATAGGAAGCTGCAAGTCTGAGCAGCTTCCATACAATTTTCATCCATGAAAACCTAGGCATCAATGTAAGAGGCAAGTGTTGAATGGTGTGCAAAAAGTTAGTAGTTCTATATAATATAATAGTATTAGGGATATAATGACTTTCCCACGTGAGCCCACCACCTTTTTGGGTTAGCCCACCTCACAGCATTCCCAATACATCGGCTCCACTCTTCTTCTACGATATTTTTCTACTACTTACTTTCATTGACATTGTAAGCTCCTACTATTGTACCAATGATTGCAGTTACAAGTTTACGGGGCAAATATAAATACTACAGAGCTGTTTGGTGCCTAATTATTATCATCGGTCACCCAGCTAATCAAAGTCATCGCGGCACAGCCATCAAAGGACTGTGACAATCAAAAGGTCGATGATCTATAAGAAATTGATATCCATTAGTATTTCATATCTAGATATAATGCTTCGAGAATGTTCTTGCGTTCGCAATTCACCGATCCATGTCCAACAACTTGCTTCAGTATTAAACAGATTTACCGCAAAATACTAAGGTTTAGCAGCTAATAGCAAAGCTTAATCACTTAAAAAATCGTCGTGACACCTTTGAGACCTCGCAAAGCACTTATAAAAGCAGTTCTTATGTTAAGGGTACTGGAAGTAAATGACTTGGAAATATAGGAGTATTATGTATGGAGGGGTTTGCCTTCAGGATTGCGAAAGTACCGGTCCATGGTACTACTGTTGATACTGTAGATTCAGACAGCCTCAGATTAAGTAATAAAAAGCGCATCAACCTACGAATTCTCAGACATTTGGTTCCTATTTTAGATTGCTCCAATGAACCTTTTGGATAGGATTACAGAATGCCGAAGGTTGAAGAGTTGCTGACACGACGTGAAAATGTACAACGGGTTCCGGGAAATCGGAACACGTTCCCACGCTCTATTTTGTTCTAGATCCTCGACCAACTTCGACTCTTGAACTACTCTGAACGAATAATCCATTATTTGCCATTTGGTGTGTATTAGGCTGCTTTCTTATAGATAATCAAATTAATTATCATGCCGTACGTATGGATGGCCTTGCGGTTTGACTTATCAATTTCACAGTAAAGTCCCTTTCCGCACTGCGGAAAGATGCGTTGATGAGTTCCTCCACAACAAGTTTCCGCATAAAAAGCGCACTGCGGCTATTTCTGTGAAATATCGAGTTGATACATGGCGGCTAGTTCAACTTGCCGCACTACGTCGTGGATGCACCTCCTTCAAGTAGACACATTAATGTGGTATTCCCATTGTCTATCCATTGTTCTGTGTTTACTTGAAAGAGGCGCATCCACGGGATGTCGACGCATAGCGGTAATGTATCAACATACCTGCAGAAATAAACGCAGTGCGCTTCTCATGAGGAAATTCGTTGTTCACGCACTCATCGACGCACCTTTCCGCGGTGTGGAAAGGGACCTTTATTTCCCGTGAATGAGTGTCTTGTGGACGTGGTGAGCGTCTATATTAAAGCTTTGATGTGAGTGGTTTCTTATTCCTCTCACCTTGCTGATTGAGGCAATTTTAAGTGATATTTTCAGCTTAATATTACCAAGTCTTCGTAAGCATCTGGTCGCGGATTTATCCTTGTACATTCGGCAAAGCTTCCCATCAAGCTACGAGTGACATCGTGGATGGCGTTTCAGCGACAATTTATAGCTATTGGAGAGAGACTTTACAAGGCGTAGTATGGACGATGTGAGTGCGTTTTCATGAGGTCGAGGAAGATCGTTTGAGAAGCTGAAACTCTCAGACCAGCTCACAAATTGCCATCTTATTCCTGGTTATCCATGCAACTGTAATCTATGTTTAGAATTTATCTTAAGGCCTCAACCTTGGAATCATACTGGAATTTAATAATATTTTGATACTTTTCAATGCTATCACCCGGGGAATCTGGTGACTAATTTCCTGCCAGTCTTGCGTTTGGGTTTCTTCCTATTTGCGCTCAAGGAAGGCAGTGTTCTTCATTCTTGGTAGCATTTAATTCTCATACTAATGATGACGTACTGATGATTTAGGTATTCTTTACAGAGCCTACGGGAGAGGATCAAGAGAGCACAGATGGCGAAAGTCTTGAGGCTATTATGGACGAGGCAAGTTGTTGAAGATTGAATACCGCGATTCGATATTGAATATGCGCAGATATCCGCATCTCAAGCATACGTCTGTTAGATTCTACCACATATATTATACAATGAACGTTTTCATGCTAAACCAACAAGAGAATATCAATGTTCTAGTCTTGTATTTGAGCCTCTCTGAGTGTTCAGACTAAACTATCTTTTATATTAAACCTTGCGAAAAGTCTTCAAGCGATCTGGGGGGAGGAGTTGAAAGATATTGCATATAAGGTCTCTTCTTGCTATGTAGTTGCTTTGGCATATATTGAATAAAATTAAATGAATATATTCGATAGTATAATCATTATACAATTTCGAGCGCTGAAGTAGCCTTTGAACTATTTCCTCCATCTTCCTCCAGCGTGGGATCTTTCTCCAACATGAGCCATATAGTGATGAAGGCTATTGGGATGCATCCTATGATTATGGTTGATTGATCGGGAAAAATCGACGAAAGCACGGCTACGGTGAAGAATAACATTCTTCACCAAAAAATCAGTTTCCCATCGGTATACTTTTAATTTGCATCCTACCCCCACACAAGCAATGTATATGGTAAACCAAACACTACCGACGCCGCTAGAATACCAAGCGACCTCACATTGATCGCTTTCATGAATTTCTGCAAAAATTTCGAAGGGGTAGTATTAGAAATGAGTAAAAGAAAATCGAGGGAAAGTGAACGAACACCTCCTTTGGGATTTTCACGTTCGAGCTTGAAATAGTCAGTCCTAATTAAGAACAAGCCCACTGTTACTGAACAGATGCTAAGTAAAAGCGAGGCAAAGCTGCATTTTTGCGCTGTAGTCGACACATTGAAATCTGGGCCTCGCACGACTCCCGGGACAGCCAAGAAGGCGACATTCGCGTTTAAGACGACTGTTGACTGTATGGGCAGGAGCGAATTTTCAGCATCTAAAGCAGTTCATCTCAAACAAAGGTAAGACGCACATAAAGCACGACATCCTTCCAGTCTGAGTTGAGACGATCTATAAATATCTGCAAATATACCCTGCTAACCTGATCATCTCTCATGATCTCCTTAAATCTGCTTAGGTACTGGGCAGGAGCATTGAAGAACACCTTGGAAAGCATTACAAATAAGAGCAGAATAAAGCCGCCACTGAGAGTTCGTATTTCCTGCATATATACGGATTGATCTGCACTGAGGCGCGCTCCCACCCGACCATGAAAGTCCAGGAACTTAGACGTGACTACATATAGAGTAGGTTAATTACAGGTTTACACTCAGAACAATAAAGAGCATACCGAATGTTCGCATAAGTATAGCTGTATATATTTCAGATGCTCCCCGAGTTCTGGCAGGCAAAGTAAATTGAGCTCACCGGAAATTGATATATGGTAATGAGAGGAAGGGTTTGCTATCCAACTTGCGTTTTAGGGTTATGAGTACATCATATAATGCTTTTTAATACCTTTTATTTTATCAAGCACGGTGAGAATGTCAATTAATACTTCCTTGGAATAAGGGGAAGTCGAACTGGAAGCGGACGTTATAACATCTGTCATAGCACGACGTCGATATAATAACTTAAATAGCCGTGAATACTTACCTCCCAAAGCGTACACTACATAATATTCCAATTCAACCATGAAATTACCCAGGGCGAATACTCTGTTAGAATCAGGGAAGCATCCGCAATGGTACCTTGACCCGTCCAAGTGAGTGTTTAGCGATAGCACCTGAAGACGTAAATCTCAGAATAATCCGAAGGTTCGAGGACGTGGATAATTGCGTACGAAATCAATTATAAACCAACCAAAATTGTGCCTCAATAGCGAAGCCTGTGCGTAGTAATAAGTGAAGAACTAAGTATGGTAAGATTTCGTGTCACCGTACGTGCTTGAGGAAGGGACGTCACTCCATCTAGAGACAGTAGCACAACTTCACTTATGTCGAAGTCTTCTAGCCAAAAGATGCTACGAGAGGAACTTTGAACAAAATAGTATCCAATCTGATTTTTGCCTTTGAGCTCTAGGACGATTTCAGTCCCAACTACCGAGATAGACTCCCTTTGAGCCAATCGCAGCAATTTATCAATAGCCTTTTCAATCAAGCCTCGTGTTGTGGGATTGGTTACGTCTTCATCAGTGAATATCTTGAGACATTGGCTGGACTCCGCCAAAAAATATAGGGAACCTTCTGGGTGTGTGCAGGCAATCCATTGAAAGTTGGCTCTGTGATTTACATTAAGCTCTATCCTATATAAACCCTGTCAACCATATATGAAGCCGTAGAAGCTTAAGCTTACGCCAGTGGAATCATTCTGGTATCCTTCGGTATAGTTATGTTGGATCTGGTTCTTGGACTGCCGATCGAAACATACGCATTAGTAAGACCCTGTGCCATATTAGGAATTAAGAGCAGTCACATTTTCTCAGTTCTTTCATATCTTTGGAGTTCCGTAATAGCGATAGGCACTACGGTTATGGACCTCTCCGTCTGGTAAGGATTGTCACTCGGGGCTACTCAAAGATGTTAACGGCATGACCATAAAGAGCATTGGGAATATTACCTTCATGGGTAGCTTGACTATCTTGCGCGCTAGTAGTTGTAGCTAAAGTTGAATCTTCTGGTCTACTTTCCGTTATTCTTTGTGTAATAGGGGAACGCGGACTAATTTCCTGTAGTGGAACCTCGGAACGCAGGACTGTTCTATATAAAGGGATTTCATGTTCATGATGTCCCTTCGTACTTCCGTTTTGACTTTGTTTGCTTGTCCAGGAAAGAAGCTGGCGCACTAATCCAAGAATATAGTGCCAGGCTTGGTATGTGTGGGAAGTTGCGAATCTAAGCAGCTTCCGTGCAATATTCATCCATAGGGACTTAGGCATCGGTGTAAAGGCCAAGTGTAAAAGACTATGCAAAGAGGTTCTAGCATTATATGCGAAGACGAGCCACATTGCTAACTCAGTTGCGTATCACATAATTGGACAGATCGTACAACGACCATCTGGTGACTGGAAGTCGTTGTGCAATGGCCAATTTAGAGCCAACAGGGGGCGCTATACGATCTGTCTAATAATTGCTATTGGTGCACAACGGTGAGCGGCAGTGGGGAGGGAGGGAGGGAAATAACCGGCATAGGTCCCGGCACGGAACACCGGGTTTGCTGCCTACTCACGCATCCAAGCCGCGAGCACAGCCGCCTCTAGGCCAGCTGCCCGTGAAACCAAGTGGCATCAACAGCACAGCTGTCACGCAATCAGGCAGAAATGGGAGAGAGGCACAGAGTCAGGAGTTGAGAGGCACATCACTCGTACAGTTCCGTGCAGTAGGCATTTGTAAAAGGTAATGTTACTAGATATGTGTGTAGACTAGAGTGTAGACTAGCTGAATCATAGTATTATTCATGTTTTGAACAAGGGAGGTAAATCGGGTATGCCTCGAATTCTTTCAGTACAGTTAGACAAGTCACGCGAAATCAGGGAAACAGTTGGGCCATCTCAACAGGAGGTCGATTGCCTCGGTCCACGGCGCAAGTGTTGTAGGGATGTAGGTAGGGATGTGAAGGAATCGGCGGCAGAACGTCATCGGAGTAACTTTTGAGGCGGGAGAATCATCCTCAACGCATCCTTCACCCGGAAAAACAGAGGTGGTAAGCGGTCCGCGTAATAGGATGAGCCGGGGAAGAGGGATGACGGGGAGGGGCAAAGGTGAGCGGAACTACGGGGGGTTACAAGGCGAGAGAGAAAATGTGAGAAGAGGTGAGGTAGGTGAGGTAGTAACATAGCTGCTTTACTGCTTTTAGACTGGGTTTAGACTGGGTGAGGGCTAGCTGGACTCTCGGTTTAGACTGCATTTATATTCGAGGATGACGACAATAGTGACGATGACAACAAGGATAACGCATGATGACGACGGCGAGAGACTCACGTTGAAAAATGAACTTGAAGTGGTGGTGGTACGGAACCGCAGACGGTGGAACGAAGTACGACTCGGACCTACTGTAGCACCGCTGTCACCCGCGTTTTACGACCCTCGCCCACTTTTGCTACTTGACTGTCAAGAAGGAATGTCGAAAAATACGACTTGGAATGTTCTTGAAGCTAGAAACAGGACGGCGTGTCCGCTAAATCGCTAGTTTGAGCAAGTCATAAACTTCGTAGCCTCTATATAAAGCTAGCAGTGCTTCTCGAAATTCTCAGTTAGACACAGCACAGTTTCTGAAATCTTACTCACCCTATCAATGATGGCTTAACCTTATCATTAAGATTATACTTCTAAATGAGCCCGCGCGGCATAATATTCTGCACAGCAGGGGTCAATGAGCGACTCAGGATAACGACACCAACATTCTTCAATATCCTTATCTGCCCCGTTCATCTTTTTGCACATTTGGAATACAGCTTGCAGAGCGCATGCCACTGCCTCACGGAGTTACTGACGTGGAAGGGCGCGCGGGAAGCACGGCACAATACAGGTAAACCCAAGTATACCCGTAGTTTGTGGATGCGTTGCATGTCACTAAACAAAGTTTGAGGATATCTCTGTGTTTGGATCGAGAGTTGACAGTAGGATAAGGTGGTGAATGATGGTAGAGACTTGCCTTCTATATATTAGGCCCGACCCTGAGGACTGCCTACAGAATTTGTTGCTCGTAGAGGGGTGAAGATATAAACTGCATACACTCTGAGAAGGGGCTTATCCCAGAGGAGTTATCCTGACGAAGTTTCCGACAATGAGTGGCTAACGAGTATCAACTTTAAAAAAAAAAGGTCAGTATATATAATGGAGGGATAATATGCTCTTAAGCAGTTACCTGAACGTTAAACTCTCCAGAATTGTGAATATTTGAGCGATAATGCTTATCGTGATAGTCCATGCGCGTCTCGTAAGTCAAACAAATTTGGAGTTTTCGCAACAGCCGAGCGAGTTCATGCATGATATCTTAAATGACAAAATTGTCTATCATTATCAATACGACTAGACATCAATCAGCACTAGATACAAACTGAGAGCACTACTCAAGACCTTGCTATCCAACTATTAATACATGAGTTTGGCGATTTCATCCTTAACCGTCTCAATCTGACTAGCAAGCTCGGTAGCTTCGTTGGTCGTGACGCTGGCAGCGATGACAGGACGTGACACGCCGCAAGCTCTTCCGAGAGCGATTTTTGAGGGGACGAAAACGTAAGGGACGTTCTATAACGAATTATAAGCAACTGGTCGTGACAAGACAACATTGGGATTGTGGGCTTACCTTGTCTTCACAAAGAAGAGGCAAATGAAGCAGAATTTCGATAGGCTCCGTATCAGCCGTCAAAACGATGAACTCGGCAATACCACGGTTGAGAGTCTTGGTGGCTGGCAAAGTTCAATGAGTAAGTCTGCGAGAAGGTGATAATCATAACATACCTTCGTTAGCACCTTTTTTCAACTGCTTATAATGTCCAGCCTGCTGAACCAAATCGAGAATCTGAATTTGCAGCAGCACAATAACCAGACATTGAGTCGGTGACCGCAACAGACGAATAGTTCTACGCACCTTGTTCGTCAATTCGGCATTTGCCAAAGGCCAAGCCTTCTTGCTTTCGGATTCAGCCATTTTAGATATTACTTCGTTAGTTGGAAACGTTGTTGTGTTGCGACCTCACGGCTTTTGGATCCTTGGTCGTTGACTGTAGAGACTTGTAGAGGGCGTTTTTCTACTTAGGCGCCTATTGACGCTGAAGTTTTTCGCTCGGACCAATCGAGTATTTCATCGCGATTGACAGCGAGGAAAAGCATGAACTACGTATAAATACGTTTCATATCCGCGAAATGGTGATAGTCATCAAGCGGAGAATATAATTAGTCAATATCTTTAATAGTTTGAGAAAAAATTACATTACCTGAAAGATCCTTCGCGCTGGGCCTTAGTTTACCCGCCAACAGTCGCGATAAATTACAAAATTCCACTGACAAAACGAATCTCGAACCAATTACGTATTAGAACGTATATAACGGTCGACTTTCTATGTACTTATAGACGGGCTAATATACTACTAGACGCTTAATAGCTTTGACATGACAAACAGATATAAAGATTGAGTCCATCCCAAAGTAAATCAAATACTCAGCAACCCTTTCCCTTTCCTCTTCTTTCTCCCGACGCCAGCTCTCTTAGCCTTGGGAATATGCGACGCCTTATCAGAATCACTACTATCCTCATCCTCATCTTCATCGTCGTCGTCCTCATCCTCATCAGCACCTGTCTGAGATGCGTCTGATGCAAGGTGTTTCTGGCTCCTAGTAAACCGGCCTGGCACAAGGAAGGGCGGTTTGAACTTGTTAATAGATAGCTGCGACAATGAGGGGAACCTCGCTTTTGATTTCTGGCTGGGGGGCGGTGCAGCCGGTGATGGTGGTGCGACCCTCTCCGGTTCATGGTCACTTTCCACTTCAGTATGACTGGAAGCGACTGAAGGCGCTCTTTCTACATGAAAATCGCCGCTTTCTTGAGAGTCTGCGCTAGTTGAACTACCATTCGTCGCAAGTCTTCCAAATCGTGAAGGCATGAGCGATTGCGTATATTGACTAGCACCAGCCTCAAACAGCGGGCTCCTTCCCCGTTCTTCTTCCTCTTCCTGAAGCTCACTACCCACAAGATCTTCCACTTCGTCGATTGCAATAGATGCCGAACGGGTAGACATCCCATTCCCAATAGGACTCTTGATGCTGTCAAGGATTAAGCCATTGACCGCCGATTGACGAGTTTGGCTGCTTAGGAAGAGCTCGTCAACTTGTGGTGAGGATTGACTAGGGACAGTTGAAGGAGGGGGAGGAGGCAGCGCATTCCACTGTGAACCTAGTTGGCGAGGAACGATTGTCTGCGTAGATTCAGTACCAGTCCTCTGGGATAAGGAAGACTGGGTGGAAGGAAACATTTTATCCACGGGACTATGCTCCTCTACGGTAGGAGCTCGTGAAGAATTCTCCGTCGATTCAGGCGGAGGAGAGGATTGTTTAACCTCAGTTTCTTCTTCTTCAGTCTGTTTCTTATCACCAGTTCGAGAACTAGGCGCACCCTTCTTCTCTTCCAACTTCGCTTTCCGCTCAGCAACTTTTGCCTCTCTCTGTGCCTGACGTTCAGCCTTCACGGCATCTGACAAGGGAGGACGTCCTCGACGCTTGGGTGTTGGCTGGGACGCACTCGGCGGAACAACAGAAGATGCTTCGACAGGAGCCGAGGGTGGGACAGACTGCGCTTTACTAGCATGAAGACGTCTAGGCATAGCGGCTCTAACAATAACTGACATAGATGGAGACATTTGGCTGGTCCTACGTCGTTCGTTTGCAGTCGTCTCTTCTTCAACTTCCTCCGTCGGTCGCTTGGGAACAGTCTCTGGACGAGGCGCTGAGTCCGCTTCGTCTTGAACCTCAACTTGCCCATCCTTCTCTTGCTGTTCTTCGCGCGGTGGTGACAGTGCTGGTCGTCGAAGTTGTCCATTTCTATCCCTCATACGACGTATAGTACTCGGCGGAGTCTGCAAACTTCTGTCAGATACAGGGGTACGAGGGTCCGCTGGAGCACTGCCGTTCGGAGGTGGAGGAGTAGTCGACCTATCTATCTCTGCGGTGGCATGCTTGAATGGACTCAGTAAAGCATTTGGAAAATACGGATTGGGAACAATGAGTTCAGGTGAAGATGAACGCGGAAGGCTCTTAATAGGTGTAGTAGACATTTCCACGTCTTCGGCGACGTCCTTCTCCCCAGGGGTGTGAGAGTCTGGAGTCGTAGATCTTTCGTCGCTAGGTTCTTCCTCTAGAGCTTCCATTTCAACATCTTCTTTTTCAGGTGTTTCTGTTGTCGAGGATGGAGCGGACATCCCATCTTCTATTGGCTCATCAGATACCTCTGGAGATATAGTTTGGTCTTCTTCGGTGACGGCGTCGTTTGAAGGCTCATCTCCAGTCTCGACTTGATCTTCAGGCGCATCGGTTTCTCTACCCGCCACACTACCCTGTCCGCCGCCACCTGCATCAGACTTTCCCGTATCGTTCGCGACTGTACCGCCCTTTCTAGTAGAAGAAGCGCCGTTTAGACCATTCATGCCAAGGTCATCTTCATCGCTTTCATCATCCTCTTCCGCAATACCCATAGTCTCAGGCGACGTAGACTTGAATCTCAACCCTCTAGACTTCCTCGGCCCGCGCTTCACTTCCTGCTCTTCCTCTTCTACCAGCCCTTCTTCATCTCTTTCATCGTCATCTAAATTGCTTTTCTCTGCTTCCTCCAACTGATCTAATATGGAATGCTTGCCTTTCTTCTTAAAAACAGGTCCACGAGTCAAAGCGTCAACATCAACATTATCGAGATCCATTCCGGAAGGATCATCGCCAGAAGGCTCAGCATCAGATTCACTATCGGATGAAGAAGAAGATGACGAAGACGTATCAGACTCGGAGCCTTCATCCTGCGTCTCAACTGCAACCTCTGAAATGAGAGACTTGGGAGGAACAATCGAGGGTGTACGAGAAGGCAAACGTTTACGTGAGCCATGAAGCGGTGGCAGACGAGGAATAATTGGAGGATAATTAGGATCAGCCACTGGTTCTTCAGATGTTGGTTTTGCACCAGTCTCCTCAAGAGCAGGAGCACTGCGCTCACTATCCTCCTTCTCCTCAGGAGCCTCAAAACCCGTCGTCGTCGATTTAACAGTATCCTTATCCACAGTCTGGGTCGCCTCCGCCTCTTTACTGGCCTTAATAATCCACACATCCAACTCCCTCACGAGGTCAGGCCTGGATCCCGTGTCGATCAGTTCAGCACGACGTTTTTGCATGGATTCTATTCCTGCCGTGATAACGGGGCATTTGTAGCGGAAATGAAAGGGGCCGGCACAAACGGGACAAGTCTCTTTTGTGGCTTCTTTCGTTGAGGATGCTGTTTTTGATGCAATGGGTTGAGAAGGGACCGAGGAAGAAGTGAGTCCGATGGGAGCAACAGTATGCGAAGAAGTGCCAGTCCTTGGTTTGACTATAGATGAAGCAGTAGGCTTAGGCTGAATGACAGTAGCTGGAACGTCTGCGACTTTAGATTTCGACTTGGGAGCGATTTCCGAAGA